>VMBQ01005642.1:33475-66208 GCA_007657795.1 Dreissena rostriformis
TGCAGTAATGCTGTTGGAAAGCAGACCTGTCTTTACTGATATTGGTGAGCAGAACTACTGTTGGAAAGCAGACCGTGTCTTTACTGCTATTGGTAAGCAGTACTGCTGTTGGAAAGCAGACCGTGTCTTTACTGTTATTGGTAAGCAGTACTGCTGTTGGAAAGCAGACCATGTCTTTACTGCTTTGGGTAAGTAGTACTGCTGTTGGAAAGAAGACCGTGTCTTTACTGCTATTGGTAAGCAGTACTGTTGTTGGAAAGCATATCATGTCTTAAGTGCTATTGGTAAGCAGTACTGCTGTTGGAAAGCAGACCGTGTCTTTAATGATATTGTTAAGCAGTTTTGTTGTTGGAAAGCAGGCCATGTCTTTACTGCTATTGGAAGGCAGTACTGCTGTTGGAAAGCAGACCATTCTTTACTGCTATTGGTAAGCAGTATTGCTGTTGGACAGCGCGCAGAACATGTCTTTACTGCTATTGGTAAGCATTATGCTGTTGGAAAGCAGACCGTGTCTTTGCTGCTATTGGTAAGCAGAACTGTTGTTGGAAAGCAGACCATGTCTTTGCTGCTATTGGTAAGCAGAACTGTTGTTGGAAAGCAGTTCATGTCTTTACTGCTATTTGTAAGCAGTACTGCTATTGGAAAGCAGACTGTGTCTTTATTGCTATTGCTATATTATATCATACACCTACTTCTGTATATTTCTTTTTTTTGGTACGAGTTGACAGTGACTTCGATAATAACGAGTTGACCAAAAAACCCACGCGAGTTGACCAAAATAGGTTTGTGTTGACTAAGGTATGAGTTTACATTTTTTTTGGTGTAGTGGAATATCCGTGTCTGTTGTGTTCCAGGAGTGTATGTGCAAGGCAACACGCCATAGAATGTGATGATTCTGCAGGGTAGCATTTACTTTCCTAGTTACTTTCAATTAAAAAAACAAAAACAAATAAATTCATATACAAAGGACGAAATAAGTGTAATGCCCACATTTAAAATAAATAAATAATGCAATGTGTTTCTTTTTTTACTTCTGAAAATTGGTCGCCTGCTATGTCGAGAGGTTGAGGTAGAGAAGTTTATGGTCGACTTCGAGGCAGCGATGTGGAAGGTCATACGCTAGGTTTTTTGGGGAATACGCCAAGAAACCTGGCCGTGCATTCCATTGGGGACAAGCTGTTTTGCGCCAAGTTGAGTTATATTGTTTGAGTATTTAATTTCTGGTAATACGTGTACATACTGTAAATGCAGTTTTGCATTATGGCAGCATATACCTATATGATCTATGAAGTCGTCAAGATATAAAGGAAATTGAGCAAATTTAAAGAACAGACAAATTTCATTTAATTAATTTGATTTTTAATTTCAATTAAATTTCTATTGTTAGGCTAAGGGGCTCGCTACCGAGTATGCAACTAGACGTGAGACCTACTCGTGAATAAGGAATTTACTGTGCCTCCCCTTTTTACCGACAGAACGCATACCTAAGGTGTTCGACTCCCTTGTCGACATTGCGCCCAGCTTCTTTGATGGACTGTTGGGGGTACATACAGAAAACTTGGTTTATGTGTTCAACTTGGCAGGATGTTCCTTGCTGGTCGGTATATGGAATGAGTATTCAGACCAACAATGATGTCGAAGGTAACACAGTACTTAATTCATATACTCAATTTATAATCATTTTACATTCAACATATCTATATCACAAGACTTTTACATGAGTGAGGCTTTATACGTCTTTAGTGATGATATTGCCATGCTGAAATGTGTTACAGGAATGAATGTTTTAGGATGATTTTGCCATTTCTCAAAATAATTGATAACTACGGACGAAACATTTACATTCTTTTAAATTTATATTTAGATTGGCACAAACGGCTCAATGGGAGAGCAGGGACTGCCCGTCCCATTAACCTCTTGATACAGCTACTCTCGAAAGAGGCAAAGTATGCGCTGCGGAATGTTCAGCTGGTAACTAAACTTCAACTCACCCGCTATCAGCGACGCAAGCAGACGCCGATGCAAGGCAAGATATTCCGGCTGTGGTCATTGTTCAGTCGGGACGAAGTATCAGCAACAGGCCTTTTGAAACAGCTGAGCACAAATAACAAACCATGTGCGCGAAAACCTGTGTTAACCTATAAAGATATATGTCTGCTATCATTGTGTCCATGGTGTAAAACTTTGATATTTTGTGAAAGTATTGAAAAAATAAATACAAACCATGCGCATGAAAACATGTGTTAAACTAGGTAGATGTATGTCTGCTATCAATATGTCCATGGTGTAAAACTTTGATATTTTGTGATAGTATTGAAATAAAAAAAATAAAAAAACACGTACATAAAAATCTGTGTTAAACTATGTTGATGTATGTCTGCTATCATTGTGTTCATGGTGTAAAACTTTGTTATTTTGTGGGAAAAAACATTGAGGTCATTTTGTTATTTTGTGAAAGTATTGAAATAAAAATGGTGTATTAAACTCAAGATGTGTTTCTTATTTGTGTTTATGCATACATTACTCGTCTAGAACTAATTACAAAATGAAAAGTTTGAATAAAGAACGAGTTGACCACGGTACGAGTTAGCTACCGTGCGAGTTGACCAAGGTACGAGTTGTCTTAGGTACGAGTTGACTAAACCATATTACTATAGGGTTGCTTAAACGGCTAATGGTTTTAACAAATGCGGAAGTGAATATATTATTAGCAGACAGCTTCGAAATCGACCTTCGTGATGATTAAAAAGTAGGAATTTAGGAAGTGTTTACAATGTTTCATGTGCTTCCAGAGATCCGCATTAATCCACCACCGAGGCGATGTGAGCTGATCGTCCCACCTGTAGATCATGGCGCAGTAAGTGACGTATCTAGGCTATTCTAAACAAACTTCAGTTTTTACCAAATTGAGTGCAATGTCAAGGCCGTTTATTTTCGGTTTCGTTTAAACAACGACAAAAATACGTTGTGGACATGTTTTCAGTCGCGTACTTGTCAGTTTGTTATTTAATCTAAGCATACACAAAAGTTGTATAAATCGATCTTTTACATCTTTTGCTTTAGTTTCATCCATTCCTATTGATTGGGCCACTCCCTAATTTTGGCAATTATGACATATTTCTGATAAAACTTGAGTTATTTATCCTTATTAGAACATTATATCACAAAGATGTATTTTGATTAAAAACATGAATTTTATATTTTGATTAAACAAAAAAATATGTAAAAATAGCGAAATTTGCTTCTTATGCTATGTATGGTGGACGAACCAGTTATTGAACACCTAAGAAATTACGTTAAAATTGTCTATTTTGAAAACACTTAAAATAACAAAAACAATTTGTTTAAACAAATGACGTACAGTTCAATCATTTAATAACTTATCTGTAAAGTTTTCCAGCAAATATCTTTCAAGAATTCATAACAATGATTCCCTGGTTATTGTCACATCTAGCAGACAAAACAAAATGGCGGCCAATGTAAACATGACCTATAACCGGACAGCTCATAAATACTACTCCAGTGAATATATACAAACATGACTATCACGTGACCCGGACTCGGCGAAAAAATCTGCGTCTACTGCAATCAAAATTGCAAACGGAAATATGCTTTTTGGTGTGTAAATGCACGTTTTTATAAATGCATTCAAAAAGTAATAGCAAAAAACACATAAAACCGTGTAAATAACAATAAATGTATTCCTTTTACCTGTTTTCGGCGCATTTGTTTCAAGCTAAGTAGGCAAGCAGGTCATGGACTTCATGTACGAGCATTTGTTTATGGATGTGACTTCATGAGCACTTTTTGCGCATGCGCCTACAGAACCAAAACAAAACGTCAGATAATAGGTGCTGTTCGATAACAGGTACTTCGACGATAATTGAAAAAAGGCACATAACCTAACCGTGAAACAAAGTCGAATATCACCGCGCGTAAAATTCATAATTACTTACGATACCAAAAACACTGCTTGGCAAAAACGTCTAATACATACTTGCGATGTTAAGCAAAATTCCCAAATAAGTAACAATACATGTAATGATTTATTATAATATAATTATTAAATGAAGTAAAATATGCTTGTTTCGTTTTACATTGGGGTTATATTACGAAAACATCCCAGCAAATTTTAAATTACAGTTTATTAAGTTAATTTTCAACGTGAACAATCAGAACATTTCAGAAATATCCTTCTACATTGGTTTTTAGTTGATGCTGTGAAAAAATAACAACAACAAGCAACACAACTCATTAAATGATTGAAACACAAAGTCGTGGAAAAATCAATAAACTGTTGCGTCATTGTATCTTGTTTTAAGAACGTATGCACGTGGACAATAAAACGAGTCTTGTGTTATCCGAATTTACGAGGAAATATGTTTCCTGCGTAGTGTACCTACGTATAAGAAATATAAATAAACATTTGTATGATTCACGCGCTTTCCACGTACTAAATGGAACACTAGGAACAATTCATCAACAAAAGTGATGTACATTTTCTATACTTGTCTGTTTTTATAGACCGCAATGCAATCTTAAAAGAGCATTTCACATTAATACTTGAACTTCTTTATAGTAACATAAATTACAAATCCCATAATACAGTTGTCTTTCTTTTTACAGGACCGAGAATGACGTAACGTGAAATGGTGTGATCGCATTTTATATTAATACGCAAGAGCTGGAAGGGTTATCTTGAGAATGCCCTATTATCTTGCGTCTCATTAGCAACAGTGACACGTATCACTCGCTATTAATTCACGTATCACTCGCTATTTATCCATCTGGAATCTAATGATCGCCGTATCAGAATACTAACAACCAGTCAAATATCACGTTGTCTCTTAAGATCAGACTAAAAATCGAGCCCACTGCTATGCCGAACCAATATCTTCACTATATATCTGTCAATTCAGTTATTCAATTACCGGTTTTAACGCTGTGAATGATATATGAGTGCTATTTATTTATATTTTTCTCAAACTGCTAACAATTTTGTTTGTAAATTCTTAAGTAATCCTATTGCTAAGCAACGTACATTCAATTCGTTTCATAAGATGATACCGTTTGCAACGGCAAAAAAATAAATAAATAAATAAGCATAAAACCAACAAAATAATATGATACAATTACTCTCGTGTTTCTAAACGTCTCACATTTCCTTGTCTGCGTATTTTTTTGGAAGTTTGAGTCCATCCCGTTCAGACTCGGCTGCTCGTATTCCCACGTGCAGCACGCGTCAGAATTATCATTATTGCAGAGCAAACTTCTTTGTTTCTCAAAGGTGATGATTGATAAAAACAAATTGTTCACCCTGCTTAAAAAACGATCGTACCCGGAAGACAAAGCAACAAATGTATAACGGGTGTGTCTGCTGTCGGATCACGATGCCTTCATCGCATGTGTAGGGATAAAGGAAACAATGTGGCATGCTGAACAATTGTTAACCATGGCAAATATAAACACGAGTAAGTAGTACCAAAGTGTGCACTTGATGATAGTCACCATTTTGAATATCAATAATTATTAAGATGTCGATGTTTTGATTGTATGGAAGTGCATTCTTTTACAAATCAAACGTAAGTATTCAAGATACGTGAAAGCGTCTTAACGAGATGAGTGAACCCTTGTCTGCGTGGTTCCAAACGCTATGTTATCATGTCTCCAGTTGTCCTTATGTGCAAGGCCAATATCAAATGGAACAGCAGCGCAGCATACATGAGTGGTGTACAGTATGATAGAGACTTGTATGTTGTGCGTTCTATTAAAAGTTACATGACTTTGTTGCCAGTATAAATGAAAACAAGAACAGCCATTGAACATGACAAGTACCTCCGCAAGTGCCGTACATGTATTAGTAAAACAAATCCCGGAATTGTGTCGTTCGCTACTTCACATTCATGAAAAACAAAGACACAACGCTTCACGTAGATTTGTTAAATCAAGTGCAAGGACAAATATGGAGACAAATACAAAAAGACGAAATTGCCGTACATGTATTAGTAAAATAAATCTCGAAATTGTGTCGTTCACTTCTTCACATTAATGAAAAATAAAGACACAAAGCTTCACGTTGATTTGTTGAATCAAGTGCAAGGACAAATACATTTGTGACAAATATGGTGACATACACAACAAGACGTCTTAACTTTATACCTAGACGTCTATAATAAAAACGCACCTATAAAGTTCTGTTTTGATACACAGAAAACACGGAGAATAGTTCGAGACACAAAGTAAACAACTTCAATTTTTGCCTTAGCTTAAGGGCACATAACTATTGGAAGAACAGTGCAACAAACACGCAAATTACTTAATGCACTTTGACACAGTATTACCAAGATATCTATACAATTTCATATTGATACGGAGGCAACTGTGAGTCTAGTTCACGACACAAGGTACAATAATGTAAGTTTATAAAACATTTGCCTAAGTTCAAGGGCACTTGACTCTGCAACAAAAAGCGTGACATATAATAAAATAACGTCTTGACACATTAACCAACCAACCAACAGACCGACCGACCGACAAGGCGATTCCAGTATACCACCAGAAACTTCGTGTCGGGGGGTATAATAATTGAGCTCTGAGCAGCTGGGCACATTACACGTCTACCACAAACATATTCGGGGAAGCTGACCTTTGTAAAACCACTGACCAATACACATAAATACGGAACACAAAATCTGTTAACAGTATCAGAATTTCTGAAGCCAAACACCTGCTGAAAATTTCAGTTTAGTATTCGGTATATGACAGGCAATATTATCACACCCTTACTGAAAAAATTACAAGTTTTGCGGTTGCTGTGTTTTGAAGACAATCACGACGTATTTTGTATCTTCCTGGTAACTAAAAGTAGATGAACATGTAATGTATATAGCAGTAATTTACCAGCTCTGTGATCTCATTTTCGCCGTGAATGTGTAATTTGCACATGTTGATTTGCGTGGTCATAATGTATTTGAATGGAAACAGTTTTCCCGTTCCCGTTAAAGATCTATACACTAATAGTAAATTATATTTATCGACTTTGGACCTAGCCTACATGTATATATTTATCAGATATAAAATCTGCCAAACAAAGTGTAAATAATTAAATAGCCTCCATGAAGCAAATGTGTACATCATTTAAATAAATAATTGTACTTGGAACAAAATTTACAAAAATGTCAACATAATTCCGGAATCAGCTTAGCCATGAAATAGCGAATAAAAGCATAATAATTGTGATAATTAGCCACACAGTTTAGAAGTCACACGCTCGCCTCACAGTGCATTTGAAGGTCATATCGGCTCTGCTCGGATAGACCGGCGGTGTAATCTGCAGTCCGTGTCGGAGGCTGCGGCAGTGGCGGGGACTGAGCCAGACACACTCGCGAGTGGATACAAATTACAATATAATCACTGGTAATTGCTTACCACTACTATGAGATGTTGTTTAAGGGGCGGTTCTGGTTTTCTGGCCCCAACATCTACTAAATGATTTAAATGTATAAATGAAAACATCTTCATTTAAGAGCGCTAATATAAAACCACTGACCTTCGGATTAAAAACTTTCGCTTGAACCACTCGGCGATCTGGTCTGTTACATAACGACTTGCATTTCATACTTTATAGAAGCAATCCACATATTGGCACACAATATAACACAGAAATAGTTATACTCATTCAATCGTTTAACGTTTATAACGCGATGTAATTTGATTATTTTCTAATGATTATTACTCATAAACGAAAATTTACTTTCAGTATGACTTAAGTGTTATTTCGCTCCCTATTGTTCAGTGATCTTTTACTAGTTTTTGTTAATCGGCCATGAAAGGTAGAAAACTAGTCATGTCTTCAATCTGTGAACAAGTCGCTTCAAATATTAGGACTTGTGTTTAATTACTTCGTAATAAAATGTGAGTTTAATTACTTCGTTATTAAATGTGAAGTATAACAATTCTTAAGCAAGCCTGTTTTGAGTTCGATATCCAGTATTCAATTTATTATTTATTATTTAACATGTCTGAACGACGATTCCATTTTTTTCACAAATCGATTACATTAAATTGACGCAAACAATCTGATTACACGATATAAATGCTTTTTAACTTAAATTCAGATGTATGCCTCTAGGAATTATAGTCATGTAAGGCGAAATGACGGCGATCATACGTTCAGAGCGTGATATATATTTCTCGATTTGATTTTTTTTAGCATGAATGCCGGACACAATTTGGAGGCATGTGTGGGACTGGCGTAGTTTCAACTTTGGTGAACAAGTAGTGTATCGTGTTTTTATTGTTGGTATTTGTGTGAAGAGTATATTGAAGTAAAATAGTCCGTATATTGCCCCAATACTATTAAAAACAATTTCCACGGTATAAAAACGTTGGTGCTAACTTTTCTGATGAAATGGCATATTGACTTTTTCTGACTGACGATTATGTTTGTCTTTCGAAATCCACCGAGTTCATTAATACACACAGGTAGTAAAGTGAAGAAACTGACGTTATTAGAAAGAACAATCTTAAATTCATATGTGCCTCGAAGTAGATATAGTGAATAATCTAACGTCATATAACATTTGATGCGAACGTTGTTACTGTCTCATACACGGTCGTATCACAAGCTTAAGTTATGAATGAACTTTTAGTCGTAAATGTAGAAATAAGACAGACTCCTAATGTTCAACATGTATTCAAGGGTTCTACAAGTCACGATTTCAATAATGCATCTGAATTGCCACATGTAGTATGTACCACCATTGTAAGCCCGAAACAACGGTGTCAGTTCTTCCGAAAGCATTTTGTCATTCGATAATCATGTTTGGTGAGAGTTTTGTAGTGCGAGTTGTGGAAGGTGGAGAGTACCAAATTGCTCGGTAATACCAACAGGAGCACTGCCAGTTATATAGCCGTTCTTTGTAAATCGATCGGACCTCGAGATTCCGCCGTACATAAGCTGTAACATACCAATGGTGCAGTCCAACGTCACTTGTAATGTATCAGATCCTCTGTGAACGTCACCTGGAGTCAATGGTAACAGCACACGGCTGCTGGTCGCGAGTGGGAGCTGTCTTGACATGAAAGTAATAGTGATAAACTTGCGCCCGCAACATTTACGTAATGTTTGATTTTTAATATATGCGAAACTTAGCATGTTATGTACATAATAAACAAACATTGTAAATACATGTATTGCAATTTATGTGTTGCGTTTTGACAAAAAGGAGCTAATTAAATTAAAATTGTATAACTAACATTTGCTTTAAGATATTAACATTTGCGTACACGCTTCAAAACATCTCCATAAAATGTTGGTTGTGAAATTCCATTTGTTAAATGTCATTATAAAGAAACATTATATTTTGAAATTAAATCACTATAATTACAGTGAAATTTAGCTAATGTTTGTCGCAGGTTAAGATACAAAAAAAATGTTATAGCAATTTCTTCGTTAATATACGGTTACGATCATAAAAATCTTTAACAAATGAACAAGCTCTGGCGTATCGTACCAACTGCGAAATGTAGATACCATAGAAAGGACCTTTAGGGATGTTACCATATAGGAAAGGAAAATTCCAAATTTCAAAGTTATAGTCGTATAAACTTGATTTGGTCATATTATTATTAATGGTTATATGTAAGTCTAAATATGCAGCATCTGTATTTGATATAACTCAACATAAATAGCTCTGCTAACAGCGTTTTAAGCATCGCGCACTCCTTTGCCAATGCTATTCTCGGCACATAACGTGAATGATGGGTTTTATCAATATAACAGAAACTGTTAAAAACGGTGAAATTGAACATACTCATATAACCGCACGGTACAACCCAGTGACATATCATCGCGCGAAAAAAATCATAACAACTTACGAAACCAAATCATTTCTTGGCAAAAACAAATACATGCTTGCAATGTTAAGCAAATTAAAAAAAATAACAACAATACATGTGATTATTCATTATAATCTAATTATTGCATAAATTAAAATATTGGGGTTATATAACAAAAGAATCCCGCCAAATGTGGAAGTTTATTTTATGTATGAACCAAACAATGATACCCCTTTGTTTTATAGAAAAAACAATCAATATAACAGCGACCATAGGAAATGAGTCCCATAGATCATGTGGAGATTTAATTTTGTCTTTGATGTGAATATTGATTATGACAACTAAAACACATTGAATAATGAGAAGAAATCAAGGAAATTGTTATCTTCTGTAATGAATGATAAAAACCTGATTGCTATACTTTCACGGTGATGCAAAATGTTTCACTTGGCGAAAGCCAAACACTGTCCAACAAGCCAGATTGGACTTCTTTCTTATTACGTATGATTTTAATCAGTTTATTAGAAAATCGGACATAGACGCAAGCTACGGATCAGATCACTCCCCTATTACTTTGGAATTCAATTTTATTAAAATAGAGCATAACAAAGGCCTGTGGAAATTTAATGATTCGTTTCTTTATGACATAAAATATATTCAATGTATAAAACAAAAAATTGAAGACGTTAAGCAGCAATATGCCTTACCTGTATATAATATTGAATATCTTAATACTGTACATAATGACTCAATATAGTTTACTGTCAATTATCAACTGTTATTGGAAACTTTATAAATGGAAATCGGAGGTACAACCCTATCATATTCAAGCTTCAAATAAACACAGACAAAAGAAAGAGAAGATTATATTTTAAAAGCAAGTGAATACATTGAAAAAAACATGTAAGAGCTTAATATATTGTATCAAGAAGTCTTAAACATTCGGAACATGAAATGGAAGGTTCTTTCATTAGAGCTACATGTAAGGCAAAATGGATTGATGAAGGCGAAACACCTTCAAAATACTTGTGTAACTTAGAAACACAATATGCAGATATATTGGTAAGAATACCAGACTATTATATGATATTATGAAATATACAGGAGATAACAATATCCCTGGACTCTTGATGACCATCGACTTTGAAAAGGCGGTCAATACCCCTGAATTTTATTTTATAGAAAAAAACACTAGAGTATTTAAATTTTGGTACAACATGGAAACAAACGGATTTCACTTTTCACACATTATACATCGACGGCAATTCAAATCAATGGGTTTGTATTACAGTTTATTACAATAGAAAGAAGTTGTCGACAAGGTGACCCAATACGTTCCTTTATTCTCTGTGCTGAAATTTTGGCAATTAAAATAAGAAAATGTAATGTAGTTAAAAGACTAGTGACTGCAAATATCGAATACAAACTTGTACAGTTTGCTGGTGATACAACTGTCTTACTAGATGGCACCGATGTTTCCCTTAATGCTACCCATGATCTTTTAAATAAATTTTCCTTATGTTCTGGATTAAAAATCAACTATGCAAAACAAATCGTATGTGGTTCAGCACACCATCAATAACAAGTATATTATAAACTATTCCGGTGCATAACAAACTTTTAAGTTTCAGAAAAATCATTTGATGCTGATTTACAGAAAATAATAGACATAAACTTCTCCAGTAAACTTGAAAAGGTGCACAATGTCAAAAGAAATTGGAAAAGAATATCTTTAGTAACCCTAGGGAAGATAGCTGTTGATAAATCACTCTTACTTCCCATTTTTACACATCTGTTCATAGCTTTCCTAGTTCACGAGAAAATGTATTAAAACATATAAACAGCTTGTTTTCTCATTTTGTATCGCATGGACCAGCAAATATATGATAATGGAGGATTTGCCATGAGTAATATATGATTAGTTTTTAAAAGGTTTTCGGAGAGGTGTCCTTACACGTTGTATTGAGTATATCCATACACAAAGTGTGAAAATATCCTTGATATGCCTTTATTTTATGATCACAATTTCAAGATAGTTAGGAATTTTGCATATAATCAAAATATTATGACATGGGAATTAGATATGTACGATTTATAGTATCCAATTCTGCAGATATTTTCTGTTGTAGAAATTCTTATTGGTGTTAAAATAAACTTCCCATTTTTTATGAAGGTTAACTGTCAGGCCATTTATCAGATTACCAGGACTCCCATTTATACAAGAAAAAAAACAAGTAGATCTATGCAATGTGCATTTATATCATTTTTTTTTTAATAATATAGTATTGGGGTATAATCAAAACAAGCTTGTTTATAAATGTTTTACTTATCATACAGATCTACCAACTTGCCTTTCAAATTGGAACACATTTCTTAATAATATTGATTGGACAAAGGTCCATACACTTGTTTTTTTTTCAAATCTAGAGATAAATACGCTCAGCGGTTCTAGACAATCATTGTTCACATAATCTTAGGAACCAAATCTGTGTTATATAAAATGAACATTAATAACACCTATGTTCCTTTTGTGATGAACATGAATAAACACGAAGAAACCATATAACATATATTCTGGGATTGCAATTTTACAAAGAGAATTGTAAATTATGTTATTTATTTTTTTAGAGTAACATAATGCGCAAAAAATGTTATTTGGGAGTACAAGCATTAACGTGACTTATATTAATATTTTTATCATAGAAATTAAAGCGTATATATTTGATTAAGAAAGAAAGGTTTTACCTTCAATAAGAGGGCTGAAGAATAATCTTTGTTTAACATGGGAAGTTCAAACTTATACAAAATGTCAAGAAAAGAAACTGCAAACAAACTGGGCAATCGGAAACAATATTTGAAGCCCAATATAAAAAATAGGAACTATAGTATAAACTAATACAGTAAAATGTAAACTAACAATACTCTTTGAAATATATGGAAGGAGGTGAATAAAAGCTACATATTTCCAAAACATATTATTTAGTACATGATCAAGTTGAACATTCAGAACATGCCATAAAAATCCTTAAACATTGGTATTAATGGATGCTGTCTAAATATAAGAACAATAATATTAACAAGCAACACAACTCGTTAAACGATTGACAAACTGCTCCGTCATTTTTATCCTTTTTTTATAGAATATATACAAAACATAAGCAAAACAATAAATCAAACAAAACGCATGCGGACAAAAAAACGAATCTTGTGTTTTCCGATTTTATGAGAGAATTAATTACCTGTGTACCTGAGCATAGAAAATATAAGAAAACCATTTACATGATTCATGAGCTTTCCCGATACTTTAAAGCCACACACCTTGAAATGAAATACATGTTAATCAATACATATAGATGCAATTTAAAAGTGGGCAAAATTGTCATTAAATCTATAGCCTAGTTAGCAAGTAATTTATTAATTTTCTAACGGTACCGTTTTTAAAACCGAAAGTAGGATTTCTATACGTATACGTCCATTTCGAAAAAAAAACACGATTATTTTTAAGTTTTAAAGCTAAAAAAAGACGGATTTCTACCTTGTAACCCCCATATATATTCTAATGGGCATAGATACAATTAATTATATAGCCTAGTTAGCTAGTAATTTATTATTTTTCAAACGGTACCGCTTTTAAAACCAAAAGTAGGATTTCTAGACGTATACGTCAATTTCGACAAACGCAATTATTTTTAAGTTTTAAAGCGCAAAAAGACGGATTTCTACTTTGTAACCACCAGATATATTCTAATTGGCATAGATAAAATATGTTTCTTATTTATACTTAAATTCACTATGCCAAGTAAGGTGTGTGGCTTTAATGTCTCACATGAGGATCTATGCATCAACAAAATTGATGTACATCGTCTATAATTATTTGTGTTTACAGAACGCAAAGCAATGCTTGCAAGAACATTTCAAATTGATACTTGAACGAACTTGTCCAGCAACATACCTTACAAATCCCACGATACAATTGCCTTTCTTTTAATTGGACAGAGAACCGAGAAAAACGCACTGTGAAATGGAGTGAGCGCATATTATATTCATGAGCAAGTTTACGTGCATTCTCGTATTAAAGGAAACTTCATGCTAGAATCTCCGCATGAAAAGAGAGAGCGGGAAGGGTTGTCTTGAGCATGCCCTTTTATCTTGCGTCTCATTGCGTATCACTCGCTATTTATCCACGTATCACTCTATATTTATCCATCTGAAATCTAATGATTACCGTGTCAGTATAAGAAACATTCATTTTAAAAGATGATACCGTTTAAAACGGCAAACAAAAATAGATAAACATAAATTTAAAAAATAATATGATAATTTTACTCTCAGGTTTTTTTAACGTCTCTCATTTCCTGTCTTCGTATTTCCTTGGAAGTTTGAGTCCGTCCCGTTCAGACTCGGCTGCTCGTATTCCCACGTGCAGCACGCGTCAGAATGATCATTATTAGAGAGCAAACTCCTTTGTTTCTCAAAGGTGATGATTTATAAAAATAAGTTTTTCACCCCGCTCAAAATACGATCGTACCCGGAAGACAAAGCAATAAAGGTACATCGGGTTCGTCTGCTGTAAGATCATGATGCCATAATCGCACTTTGCAGGTACGAAGGAAACCATGTGGCATGCTGAACAATTGTTAACCATGGCAAACACGACTAAGCTGTTACCTGATTGTGCACTTGATGATACTCACCATTTTGATTATCAGTAGACCTGAATTTCACAAAAGCCTAGGTCTAGTTGCTCGACAATTAAAGAGACAATTATGCTAACGATCGTTAGTTTTTTATCAAGTTATTTTAGTAAATTTATAATACTTATTTGTAAAGTTGCATGTTAATTGCAACTTATATGTATTGTCAAATATAAATTAATACTTTCTAGTTTTAGTTTTACTGTTTTAACCTCTTCGGTACGACATGTTATTTTAAACAAAAAGGTTAAACTATTTGTTTCTTTATTACTGGCCGTAAGTGTAGTTATTATGTTAAAAAGCCCTCGCATAATGCATCCTCGGTCGCAGAAGGATTATGATGTCTTAGACAACTCTATCCTTTAGCATGGTCTAACTTATTTAAGCAAAGTGGCAATTCCAGTCTACTACTAGCATATGGCTTACATACGACTTAAAGGGATTTTTTTTTCGTGGCCTTGAATATTATACTATACACCAGTCTTACGCTTTATATTCGCACACATTTCTTTGTGTCGGACAGAGTTAGGGTGCGCGTGGAAGGTGGGATGTGATACACGACTTGAGATGCCAATTTTGCGAATATATGACAAAACGAATAAGCAATATGACATAACGAATATGAGAGTATAACGCCAAGGTAAAACAGCGGAGGTGATGGTCAGGGTCACTTGTCCATCACAGAGTAACGCTTTTGTCAGCATTCTCCGAGAACTATAAATACGCTGCTCCTACTACGTTCAAACAATTTAATGTTGAAATACTTGTTCGAATCAATGATGAGTTTATATAAAATGAGTGTATCAGAGTATATTACGCGTCGTGCAAGACGATTACTGGTAACAAACTAAGGTTTGCTACATGCCGTTTGTAATTCAGTGAGCTCAACGAAATCCATACATTATAGTAGACCATAACGCGCTTGAATTACTTCCTATAGTCATAGCAGGATATGTACATTGGGAACACTATTATGTCAAACAATTATATTGGTGTGGATGTTTGGGTTATATTGAAGTGTCTTCTGTTACACATCAAACGTCAGTATTCAAAATACGAGATAGCGTCAATACGAGATGAGTGAACCCTTGTCTGCGTGGTTCCCGTCCCCAGGTGTCGTATGTGTTAGGCCAATACCAAAATGGAACAGCGCAGCATAGATGACAGGTGTACAGTATGAAACTAGTATGATGTGCGTGCTATTAAAAGTAACCTGACTTTGTTGCCAGTATAAAAAAACTAGAACATTCAGCGAAGATGACAATTACCCCCCGCAATTGCAATGTTTCCATGGCGATTTAATTAGTACTTACTTTTCGTAAATGGTAGTGTACTTGAGTGGTACAAATGTCGTGTCGGACGTGAAGCTTTATGGTAGAATGTTAGCCTGTCGTGTTATTTCGTCGGCACTTGGCTTAAGGCAGAACACGCCTGCCAGAGAAATATATTGATAGTTCTTTGTACTTGCACAAAGCCCGGTAAGACAAAAACGCTTGCTGTTCAAAAAGGCAGTACCGATAACAAGCATACAGTCTTGTTTAATAACAGTTAATTGCTATTATTTTGAGAAACATTGGAATAAAATTGCAGAAATAATGACACATGACACCATGAAAAATGATTCGCCGTTTTGATCGACTCTGAGCATGCGATGGTATGTATCAACTGATGCTAGGTTGTCGTATGGTAGTTAAGTTGCTACATTGAAGTTCAATTCTTTGCAGAAGATATACAATGTCAGGAGACATACAATGTCTGACTTCCGTTCATCCTAAAGAAACTAAATAATTGTATTGATAGAGTTGTATATACAGTTCGCGATTTGAAGTTTTGAGTGACCTTGCTGTCGGACACAACCCGAAGGCAAGTGTGTGACTTGCGTAGTTTGAGGGTTTGTTTTCAATGATAATTCATCTTTTTTATTGCTGGTATTCGAATAAAGGGTATATTACAGTACCAAAGTGCCAATAACATTTCAAACAATGCCCCAACAGCCTTACATCATTGGTGGGAACTTTTCTGCTGAAATGGCATAATGGCTTGTTCTGACTGACGTTTGTTTGTAATTAACTCTCTTAGTTTTTTTAAATGTACCGACTGCTTTGATACACACAGGTAGTAAAGAGAAGAAACTGACGTCATTAGAAAGAACAATTTAAAATGCATATGTACCTCGCAGAACAAACAGTGAGTAACCTAACGTCATAGAACATATATGCGCATATGTGAACGTCGGCACTGTTTTAATTAACGATTGTACTACATGCTTAAGTTAAGACTTAGTTTTTTGTCGAACAATGATTAATAAGACGGTCTCCATATGTTTAACTTATATTCAAGTGAGTCATGTATGCCATTTTTCAGTTCTTCCGAAAGAATATTGCTCATTCGATAATGCGTTTCTTGAGAGTGGTGAAGTGCGAGTTGTGGAATATGGAAATTAAAAAAAAAAAGCTCTTGAACGCTCGCAAGAGTGCGGCCAGATAAATAGCCGTTCTTTGTAATATATGTCATGATCGAACCTCGAGATTCCGCCGCAGATAAGCTGTAACATACCAGTGGTGCAGTCCTACGTCACTTGTAATGTACCATATCCTCTGTGAACGTCACCTGGAGTCAGTGGTAACAACACACGGCTGCTGGTCGCGAGTGGGAGCTGCTGTCTTGACATGAAAGTAATAGTGATAAACGTGCGCCCGCAACATTTACGTAATGTGTGATTAAATGTATGCGATACTTATGCAAGTTAAATACATAATAAACAAACATTGTAAAATATTGCAATGTGTATGTTAGTTTTGACCGTGCACTTTTTTTTTCCGTTAGACGTCAAATGGCGAAACATGAACAAACGAGAGCGAATCCAATCATGTTTGTTGTATCGCGCAACATTAATAGCCCTGCTTACAGCGTTTTAAGCATCGCACACTCCTTTGTCAACGCTATTCCTGGAACATAACATGAATGATGGGTTTCACTACAATAACAGAAAATGTAAGCAATGTTGTAACTGTAATTGAACATTCTCATATAACCGCACGGTACAACCCAGTGGCATATCATCGCGCGTAAAATTCATAACAAATTACGAAACCCAAAAAAACTTCTTGGCAAAAACAAACACATGCTTGAAATGTAAAGCAAATTAAAAAAAATAATGCATGTGATTATTCATTATAGTCTAATAATTACATAAATTACCAAAGAATCCAACCAAATGTGAAAGTATATTTTATGTATGGACAAAACAATCATACCCTTTGCTTTATAGCATTTTTTCAATATAACAAAGACCATAGGAAATGGCTCTTATATATTATGTGGACATCTTAATGTTGTATTTGATGACATTATTGATTATGACAAATATAAAACATAAATAATAAGAAGCAGTCACGGGAATTGTTATCTTCTGTAATGAATGATAAAAACCTGATCGACACTTTCAGGGTCCTAAACGTTGATGCAAAATGTTTCACTTGGCAAAAGCCTAACACTGCCCAACAAGCCAGATTGGACTTCTTTATAATCACCAATTGTTTTAATCAGTTTATTAGAAAATCGGACATACACGCAAGCTACAAATCAGATCACTCCCATATTACTTTGGAATTTAATTTTAGCAAAATAGAACATAACAAAGGCCTGTGGAAATTGAATATTTCGTTACTTTATGACATAGAATATATTCAATGTATAAAACAAAAAAATGAAGAAGTTAAGCAGCAATGAAAATCGGAGGTCAAGCCCTATCACATCCAAGCTTCAAATAAACAAAGAGAAAAGAAAGAGAAGATTATATTTTAAAATCAACTGAATACATTGAACAAATATTAACAAATGAAATCATGGAAGAGCTCAATATATTGTATAAAGAAGTCTTAAACATTCGGAACATGAAATGAAAGGTGCTTTTATTAGAGCTAAGGCAAAATGTTTTGATACAGGAGAAAAATCGTTAAAATACTACTTTTGTAACTTAGAAACACAGTATGCAGATATATTGGTGGGAATACCAGACTGTTATATGACATTATGACATATAAGAAGATAACAATATCCCTGGATTCTTGATAACCATCGACTTTGAAAAGGCGTTCGATACCCTTGAGTTTGAATTTGTGGGAAAAAAAACATTAGATTACTTTAATTTTGGTATAACATTGAAAAAAATGGATTTCACTTTTTACACATTATACCTCGACGGCAATTCAAATTAATAAGTTTTTATAAGAGTTTATTACAATAGAAAGAAGGTGTCGACACGGTGACCCAATAAGTTCCTTAATTTTTGTGCTGAAAGTCTGGCAATTGAAAAAAAGAAATTGTAATGTCATTAAAAGAATAAAAACTGAAACTATCGAATATGGGATGTTACAGTTTGCTGATGATACATCTCTTTTACTAGATGGCACCGATGTTTCCCTCAATGCTAACCTTGATCTTTTACATAACTTTTCCTTATGTTCTGGATTAAAAATCAACTATGACAAAACAAATCTTATTTGGATTGGCTCTAAAAAGTTCAGCACGCCATCAATAAAACTATATATAAACTATTCCTGGGCATAACAAACTTTCAAGTTTAAGAAATATCATTTGATGTCGATCTCAAGAAAATGAAAGACTTTTGTTGAATCACTCTTACTTCCCATGTTGACACATCTCGTTATAGCTCTTCGTAGTCCATGAGAAAAAAGTATTAAAACAGATAAAAAGCTTTTGTTCTATTTTGTGTGGGATGGACCAGCAAACATTAGACATACTATTAAATCATTTGGTGATGCAGGAGTTACCATGAGTAATATATATGCTTTTGAAAAAACTATGAACATGACATGGTTAAGGAAAATTGTATCATGTAATGGTAAATGTTTCAAATTGGTATAGCTTAAGTTTGGTGTGTGAAGAACATGTTGAATTTAGGAAAATATTACACTGAACATTTTGTGATTAGTTTAAAAACATTTTTGGAGAGGTGTCCTTACATGTTATATTGAGTACATCAATAAACAAAATGTTAGTAAGTGTGACGATATCCTTGATATGCCTTTATTTTATAACCACAACTTTAAGATAGCTAGGAATAACCCGGTAGTGCATATAATAAAAATAACAGGGGAATTAGATGTGTAAGATTTATAGTATCCACTTCTGGAGAGTTTTTTTAAACAATATGCTGTTGAAAATCGTATTGGTGTTAAGCTTTATATTTTATGAAGGTTTAATAAGAACTGTGAGGGCATTGATCAGATTATCAGGATTCCCAGTCATATATATAAACAAATACGATGTGCATCTATACCAGTTTACTTGAATAATATAGTATTGGGGTTGAATTATATAGTATTGGGGTTGAATAATATAGTATTGGGGTTGAATAATACAGTATTGGGGTTGAATAATATAGTATTGGGGTTGAATAATATAGTATTGGGGTTGAATAATATAGTATGGGGGTATCACAAAACAACCTTGTTTTTAAATTTTCTAGTTATAATACCGATATCCCAACTTGACATTTCAAATGGAACACACTTCTTAATAACATAGATTCGACAAAGGTCCATACACTTGTTTTATTATATCTAGAGATACTTTCACTTGTTGGTTCCAGACAATAATTGTTCACAGAAAGATAAAATTGTTATATAAAATGAACATGAATAACAATTCATGTTCCTTTTGTAATGAACATGAAGATACTATATTACACATATTCTGTGATTGCAATTTTACAAAGAGGATTAAACATTATGTTATTTAATTTTTAGGGTCACATTAGGTGCAAAAATATACTGTGATATCCTATCGAACATGTTACGTCATTTTATCTTATTTAAAGAAAACATACAAAACATAAACAAACAACAAATCGAACAAAACAAAACGCATGCAGACAATAAAACGAGTCTTATGTTTTCCGATTTTATGAGGAAATACATTACATGTGTGTATAGGTAATATAAGAAAACCATTTATTTGATTCGTGCGTTTCCCATACTTTAATGGCTCACACGAGGAATCATGCATCAACAAAATTGATGTTCATTTTATATAACTGTTTTTTTTTTATAGAACGCAATGCAATGCTATACGAGAATTTCATATTGATACTTAACTTCTTTCCGGCAACATACATTACAAATCCCACGGTACAGCTGTCTTACTTTGTATAGGACCGAGAAGAGAGAATAACGCACTGACTGGGAAATGAAGTGATAGCATTTCATATTCATGAGCAATTTTACGTGCATTCTCGTATTCGTAATGGAATATCTTCACGAGAAGAGGCATAAGAGAGAGTGGGGAGGTTATCATGGGCATGCCCTATTATCTTGCGTCTCATTGGCAACAGTGACACGTGTCACTCGCTATTAATCAACGTATCACTCGCTATTAATCAACGTATCACTCGCTGTTTATGAACGTATCACTCGCTATTTATCATCGTATCATTCGCTATTTATCAACGTATCACTAGCTATTTATCAACGTATCACTCGCTATTTATCAACGTATCACTCGCTTTTTATCCATCTGAAATCCATGATACCCGTGTTAGTATACTTCCAACAGTCAAATCGTCACGTTGTCTCTTAAGATCAGACTAAAAATCGAGCCCACTGCTATGCCGAACCAATATCTACACTACATATCTGTCACTTCAGTTATTTAATAACCGATATTAACGTTGTGAATTATATATGAGTGCTATTTATTTATTTGTTTAACCCAAACTTCTAACAATTTAAATAATATCACGTTTTACAGTGTGTTTGAAAATTAAGTAATCCCATTGCTAAGCAACGTACATTAAATTCATTTCATAAGATGATACTGTTTAAAACGACGGAAAATAAATAATTAAATAAATAAATAAATAAATAAATTTATAAATAAGCATTAAACCAACAAAATATATTGCAATTACTCTCATGTTTATGAACGTCTCACATTTCCTTGTCTGCGTATTCATTTGGCAGTTTGAGTCCGTCCCGTTCAGACTCGGCTGCTCGTATTCCCACGTGCAGAACGCGTAAAAATTATCATTATTGGAGAGCAAACTTCTTTGTTTCTCGGAGGTGATGATGGATAAAAACAAGTTGTTTTCGCCGCTAAAAATATAATCGTACCCGGAAACAAATCAACAAATGTATAACGGGTTTGTCTGCTGTCGGATCACGATGCCATCATCGAACTTTGTAGGTATGAAGGGAACAATGTGGCATGCTGAACAATTGTTTACAATGGCAAATATAAACACGATTAAGGTGTTACCTCATTGTGAACTTGATGATACACATCATTTTGATTATCAATCGACCTTAATTTCACAAAGGTCTAAGTCGATTTGCTCAACAATTAAAGAGACAATTATTATGAGAATTGTTATGTCATCGTTATCTGTTCTGATAACGGTCGCTAGTTTTGGAGTTTAATTAGTTTAATTACTTTCTTATTTTAGTTTAACTTTTGTCATGCCTTCGTGGCGACGCGTTATTAAGAAAATGGTTCAAATATGTGTTGCTTGTTTACTGGTCGTAAGTGTAGTTATGATGTTAAAACCCCATCGAATAATGCAGCTTCAGGCGAAGGATATTGATCACCGAGACAACTCGGTTCTTCAGCATGGGTTAACGTATTTAAGCAAAGTGACCATACCAGTGTACTACTAGCATATGGCTTATACAAGACTTAAATAGATAAGTGTACTACTATCATATGGCTTATATAAGACTTAAACAGATAAGTGTACTCCTCGCATATGGCTTCTATAAGACTTAAACAGATTAGTGTACTACTAGCATATGGCTTATATAAGACTTAAACAGATTGTGTACTACTAGCACATGGCTTATATAAAACTTAAATAGATAAGTGTACCCCTAGCATATGGCTTCTATAAGACGTAAACACATTAGTGTACTACTAGCATATGGCTTCTATAAGACTTAAACAGATAAGTGTACTAATAGCATATGGGTTATATAAGACTTAAACAGATTAGTGTACTACTAGCATATGGCTTATATAAGACTTAAACAGATTAGTGTACTACTAGCACATGGCTTCTATAAGACTTAAACAGATAAGTGTACTGCTAGCATATGGCTTCTATAATACTTTAACAGATAAGTTTACTAATAGCATATGACTTATATAAGACTTAAACAGATAAGTGTACTACAAGCATATGGCTTATATAAGACTTAAACAGATTAGTGTACTACTAGCATATGGGTTATATACGACTTAAATAGATAAGTGTAATACTAGCATATGGCTTATATAAGACTTAAACAGAGTGTGTACTACTAGCATATGGCTTATATAAGACGTAAACAGTTAAGTGTACTAATAGCATATGGGTTATATAAGACTTAAACAGATGAGTGTACTACAAGCATATGGCTTATATAAGACTTAAACAGATTAGTGTACTACTAGCATATGGCTTATATAAGACTTTAACAGATTAGTTTACTACTAGCATATGACTTCTATAAGACTTAAACAGATTAGTGTACTACTGGCATATGGCTTATGTAAGACTTAAACAGATTAGTGTAATACTAGCATATGGCTTATATAAGACTTAAACAGATTAGTGAACTACTAGCATATGGCTGATATAAGACTTTAACAGATTAATTAGTGTACTACTAGCATATGGCTTCTATAAGACTTAAACAGATTAGTGTACTACTGGCATATGGCTTATATAAGACTTAAACAGATTAGTGTAATACTAGCATATGGCTTATATAAGACTTAAACAGATTCGTGTACTACTAGCATATGGCTTATATAAGACTTAGACAGATTAGTGTAATACTAGCATATGGCTTATATAAGACTTAAACAGATTAGTGTAATACTAGCATATGGCTTATATATGACTTAAACAGATTAGTGTAATACTAGCATATGGCTTATAATTATAAGACTTTAACAGATTAATTAGTGTACTTCTAGCATATGGCTTATATAAGACTTTAACAGATGTTGCTTCGTGTCCTTGAATATTATGCAATATACCAGTCTTACACACGCTTAATATCCGCAGACATTTCTTTGTGTCGGGCAGAGTTAGGATTCGCGTTGGAGATGGGAGTTGATACACGACTTGAGATGCCAATGTTGCAAATATACGTCAAAACTTATAAGCAATATGACATAAAGAATATGAGAGTATAATGTCAAGGTATCACAGCGGAGGTGATGGTCAGGGCCACTTGTCAATCACAGAGAAACGCTTTGTCAGCATTTTCCGCGAACTACCAATGCGCTGCTCCTACTACGTTCAAATATGATAATGTTGATACACTTGTTCGAATCAATGATGAGTTTATATAAAATTAGTGTATCGAAAATGGAAAACAAAATCTATTGACGCTCGATTGGTCATTGTCGGCTCAGGTACTACTTACATGTATCCCGGGTACTCTTAAGTATACTTACATGTACCCCGGGTACGGTAAATATACTTAAACGTACACGGGAAATTTCAATCTCCACGGAGAGTTGTCGTTCCATGCTCTCACATATGCTGGTTCCAGTCAAATCTCTGCGCGGAGGTTGGGGAAATTTAACGCCAAATCGGTCGTTGTCGGCTATTTTTTTAAATTTATTATATTCACATTTATGTAATTTTTCTGTAAAATGGCCTCTATATTATCGAAACTCATACTCAAAAAGCATGTTGATGCATTTTTTTTTTTAAAGAGAAGTTTGTATAAGATAATCGGTAGCGCGTTTTACGACATCGGATTTTGGGCGGGAATATAACTCGGGTACAGTCTAAAATCGACCGGGTACGATAAAAGTATATTTACCGTACCCGGGGTACATGTAAGTATACTTAAGAGTACACGGGGTACATGTAAGTAGTACCCGAGCCGACAATGACCAATCGTGCTCTATTGACAGTATAAGAATTTCTGAAGATTACTCTCCATGCCCCAAAACACCTGCTGGAATTGTGAGAGTCAATATTATAACACCCTTATTAAAAAATCAACACATTTTGCGGTTACTGTGGAGAAAATCGCGCTGTATTTTGTATATTCCTGGTTATTTAAAACATGTGCTCGGGTATTTGTCGTGATTTAACAGTAAATTAACAGCTCTGTGATTGAATTTTCGACGTGAATGTGAAATTTGCACACGCTGACGTGCGTGGTCACAATGTATTTGAATAAAAACAACTGCTTTTTTCCGTTCCCATTCTAGATCTTTACACCAGTAAATTAGTTTTGTCGACTTTCGGGCCTATTCTGTATGTATCCTTTTATCACAGTTATAAAATTAGAAAAACAAAGTGCCAATAATTAAATAACCTTCGTGAAGCAAATTGTGTAACCATTAAAATAAATAATTGTACATCAAACGGAATACATTCTTACAGCATCTAGAGGTGAGGAAAAAAATAAAAAAAATGTCAACATTATTCCGGAATCAGCTTAGCCGTGAAATAGCATATAAAAGTGATAATCAGATAGACAATTAAGAAGTAAAGCGCGCGCCTCACAGCGCCTTTGAAGGTCATATCTGCTCTGCTCGGATAGGTGTCCGAATAATCTCCATTCCGAGTCGCAGGCAGCGGCAGTGGCGGCCGGGTACTGTGCCAGACACACTCGCGAGTGGATACAAATTACAATATAATCACGGGTAATTGCTTTACAGGACTATGAGATGTAGTTTAATGGGCGGTTCTGGTTTTCTGGCCGCAATATCCCACACATAGGAGAAACTTAAACTGATGAAATTCGTGGCATGTTTGTAGTACATCTATAGCACTGTACCATCATATTCCACCATAACATTCTATTTTTATTTTTTTTGTTCCTCGGTTGTTTAAAGGGACGTGTTCACAGATTTTGCAATTTTTTAATAAACATCGGCCCTTAAGAGCTCCAGTATAAAACAAGAGAAGAATTTAAGTACGAAAAATAGTTTACCCTACCTGGGCGCGAACCACTGACCTTGGAATTTACAAAAATCGCCTTAAGTTAATGACTCGGCCATCTAGTCTGTTACTTAACGATTCGCATTTCATAGTTTATATAAGCAATCCACATATTGTCACAAAATATAACGCAAATAAAAGAAACAGGCACAAGAACGAAAATGTATCTGTCACAAAATAGTAGAACAATTATCAATTTGTCAATTTGTGAACAAGTCTTTTTAAAAAGTACGTGTGTTCCATTTCTTCGTACTTGAATGTGAAGTATAAAAAGGTCTTAAGCATGCCAGTCCTAAGTTCGATATCCAGTATTACGATCGAAATCAATTTATTATTTAACATGTCGGAGGGACGATACAATTTATTTTACACAAATCGATTAAATTAAATTGACGCCAACGATCTGATTTCACGGCAATGCATTTCAACTTAAATGCAGATGTATGACTGTCAAAATTATACCCGCTAAGCGTTCTGGTATTATTATATTCGCAAACAGTCCGTGATTTATGAAGCTATAGTAAAGAAATTAAAATGCTAATCTTTGCAACATCTATTTAAAGCAATCCAACTACCGATCTGTTTTAACATCTACAAACGAGAACACGTCATCTAGATGTAAGGTTCACACATTAAAGAAATTTACAAATAGTGTAAAAAATATGGAGTTATAATTATATTATTAATTATATCAAGACTATTATCTAGATGGGTTGCACTTGATTTGCAAGGCAATAAACAGTTTGAACCCTTGGGACATTATAGCTATTCAACATTGACAGCAAATGACGTGTCACCGGATCATAACTGCAGTATCTTAACCACTTTCAAAATCAGCAACAATTTGCAAACTGTCGAGCCTGTCAAACTTAAGATTCAGATTTCCGTCGGAGTGTTTACAGGTAAATAAGAAAATCGATGGAGACGCGATGATTTTCGCACTTCCACCTTACAGAGCGAAGGGGCGAAATCTGAACAATCAATATTTGTTTTGCCCAGGTGACAATAGCGGGAGAGCCGCTATCTGCCAACTGAAGATCAGTCCAGAAAATTTCCACAGTGCCTTTTGACATGACGACATGAATCAAGAATGCACCATGTTTATTAAAATATAAAATATTTTATTTCACAAATAGAAAATGATGAAATGTTTTATAAAATAACCATAAAGCGCTTCAACATCATAAGCTTACATCACTATACTAGTATATGAAAACACTAAACAACACATATGGAATCATGTAATCAAAACTATACGTGGAATAATATAACATGCCTATTAAGCTTAATCAAATAAAAGAAAAAACTAAAAAAATATTTAAACCCATCTAGTTTGCAAGTATTAAAAGGCAAACATAGAGTTTAATATTCTTCCGTTATTGTTTAATATACATTTAAACGTGCATGCATTCAAGAGTTAAAGTATAACACATATAATTCTGCCGAATAAAAACACGGATTAAATCATGTGAAAAAACACCTTACAAACTATTTATTATCCTACTAGTATTTTTTAAGAACTCTGGTAGAAATAAAAATCTAGTGATGTAAGCCTATACAACAACGAAGAACACAGTGGAATGCAAGGCATATTTGGCATACCGGTAAAACTTTGAAGTAATTAAGATAAAATACATTTATATAAATAAAATTTACACATTTTAAAATAAATGAGGCCAATATTATACGCTATGAGTACGGCAACTCATCAATAACATGCGTCAAATCCGCCGAAAAAGGGTCCGCTAATTGAAAGTATGTATTGTTACAAAAGACATTTCATGTTAAAATAAGACGTCCTACATCATCGGAGAAAACCACCAGAAAACGGCAGTCTGTCTAAGCACTTCATCAGCGTCACCAGGTTGGATTCCAGCCTCGTGTTCCACGTGTTAGCGGCCAGTACTTCCACGTGACGCTCGGCGCGTTCGTGCAACGACTGTAGCGAAGGTCGAGCGCTCGGGTTGTTCCTTAAACACTCGCACATTACACGCGACAAATCCTTGGTACAGTTGACAGCCTGGTGGTAGCATAGTGGTGGGACGGCAGATTTGACGGAGGGTTCTTTAACGGGCAGACGGGCACAGATCTCGTACAATATTCTACCCAGTCCCCAAACAAGAGTTTTGGCAGTCGCAGATTCGCCTTTCATTTGCTCGGGTGACATTCTCTTGGATGTGTTAGTTTGGTATCTCGAGCCGTCTTTCACTGGCAGATAAAGCAGCAGGTTCTCTAATTTTATCTCCCCTCTATGTGTTATCACAACATTCTGTGGGTGACACAATTCCCATGGTAAAATCCCGTTGTTCTCTAAAAAGATTAGCACAGAGGCGAGTTTTGACAACACCTGCCACGAAATAAGCTCTGGAACGTTGCTTTTGGCAAGAAACATTCGGAATACAAAGTCTTGCAATGTAATTCCTGGAAATTCGAAAACTAAACAGAGTCTTTCTGTAACATGATCGTGGATGGACATCAGACATGACATGAGGTTCTTATGTCTCAGCTGTTGCCACACCGCCCGATCATTGTTGGACATCATAACACACTTGCCGGAGGTCTCACATGTACGACACAATTCTGTCATGTGCTGCGATTTGATTAAAACTTTTGCACCATCGATTAAGCATTTACCTGGATGAATTTGATGCACTTTGTGATGTACATGGTTTGGAAAGTTGCAATGATAATCGATGTAAAAACCATCCAAGTCAAAATCATTCGGAATGTTGAACGAAGAGAGGTAATCCTTAAGTAAATTAGGTAATACAAGATTACGTACGTTTTTCACACGGTTTAATGTCACCGTTGAAAGCACTGTAGCTCTGCATATTTGTTGTAGGCTTTTCACCTTTTCTATACCCTCGTCCGAATTTACGTTTGGCATTTTTCTCTTCCTTTTGCTTAAATCCGAATAATCCATTTCACCTGTTCTCACTTCAACGATTTTATCAACACTGACGAGGCGTGACCAACACAACATACATGTATGTATCGGTACGTTACCAATCATAGCACAGAATATCGGGATTTCCCGTATGACGTCATTATGTAAACAGGATATGCGGAATCCTTTGATATCTTCGTGAACATACATCCTGAATCCCGGCCATTTCAGACACAAAACAGAATAACGTTGTTGTCAAAGTCAAAACCGGGCAAATGTACAAATGAAATGTGAATTTCGTAGAAATGGCGGTCAAGCAAGAAAATGAATCGGAAAGGTTTTGGGAGACATTGGGGGCGTAAAAGACAGGAAAATAAATCGAAACAGCCGCGGACGGATCACACGTCATTTCATAGACGTAACTTCAGATGTATTGCTTCCCCTGTCTTGATAGTGTTCTCATTGCTGCGAACGATTGCTTTCCAACTTTGGATAATCTTAGAACTGCTTGTATGCAGGACCAGTGCTCTGACCCACCGAATTTCCTCTAGGTCCGGGTACCAGAGACACAGCGATGCCGAGAGCGGTGACGCTATGACATCAAGTACAAACAAGAGCCCGGGTCCAGCCGACCCTGTGTTGGCCACCCAGAAACATCACCACAGAAAGGCATTTGAATACCTCTCTAAGGCATTGAAAATTGATGAAGAAGATAATGGTATGAACTAAGATGTAGTAAAAATTAGTTGTCAACAAAGTTGCCACTTATAGCAGGGGCGTCGGAAGCAAATTCACATTGGGGCGGCCTTAGTAGGTGGTGGGTATCCCCCTCCCGTTGGTGGGGGTCTAATTCAAATTTAAGCATCAAATGGCGCATTCTGGTGCGTTTTTATGCCTGATACCTGACCTTATACATGTCTATTGCAGCATATTCTGAATGACAAAAGTGGTGACAGACAGACAGATGATGGAGAAGTGATCTCTATATGTCGCAGCTACTTTGTAGCAGGTTACACAACCACAGGTGTTGGGCGCGTGGCCAAGTCACTCTAACACTATCAATATGTCATAAAAAAAATAAATNATATATATATACATCTTTTCATATTTATTTTTTTTAAATTGGATAAAAAATGTTGTTTTATGACATATTGATAGTGTTAAAGTGACTTGGCCACGCACCAACACCTGTGTTCACAACAATATGGATCATGTAACGTCAATACTGATTAAACATAACAATATGACCATATCGCATGAAACATAGAACTATAATATCACAGGACAATCAAATGTGAACGCTATCGCAATCAATTATGGTAATTTTTCTATAAAGTTGTTTTTTTAATTTTCACACTGACCGGCAACCATACAGGTTCCACGAGGTCATTTTTGCATTGAAAAGGGGACACTGGCCGGAAACCATATAGGTACCACAAGAATAAAGGGATTATTGTTAAAAAAGAGACCGATCAATTAACAACATAATTGACACATACATTACTGCGGGCGGGTGATGACAATCAACAATACACGTGTCATAACCGCGAAAGCGTGATTACCTTGCTTCGTTGTAAAGATATTTCAAATATACGGGTATTGAAATGAAAAAAAGGTCTTTGCCGAAATTTCATTTTTGCTGAAAATATTGGGGCGGCGGCCGCCACCCCTGCCGCCCCAGCTCCGACGCCCCTGTATTGTTTTTAGTGTTGGTCTGTTTATACCCCCATTACCATTGGTAATGGGGGCTATATTTGTGGGGACAGTGGTCTAGTGGTAGGATGCTGGTCTAGGGATCAAATCCCACTCGGGGCACTGGATTTTTCTGAGCAAAAAATTAATCCCACGCTTGCTCCTCTCCACCCAGGTGTATAAATGGGTACCTGTGGGGGAAATAAGTCAATGTGCCGTGGCTGCCTGGTGCGCCATATGTTAACGGACGACTTAAATCCCAGTGATCGGGGGGTTAATGTCGAAGTCGGCTGAAGATACGATATCGAAGCAGACTATAAACCGCAACTTTAACTTTAAATAGGAGTCACTTTGTTGGTCTGTCTGTCTGTCTGTCCCGAAAATTCATCCGATCTTCACAAAACTTGGTTTGAAGTTGTATCTAGATGATATCTAGGCCAAGTTTGAATATGGGTCTTGCTGGGTCAAAAACTAGTTTTTTATATCATGAATAATGGAAATTCAATATTTTTAATATGCTGTAGTGATTTAAGGTCACTTCCAACAGCCTTGCGACGGGGCAAAAAAGAACTGTGAATGGGGAAATGGGTCTGAGCTTGTATTATGGTTTCTGGGAGGGCCATGTTTATAAAGGTCCTGGGTTTGATCTTCAGGGCAGGCACTTTTGTCCCCTTGTAACTGCTTGTTATTACATGTAAAAGAATTTAAAACTATTCCAACTATAACATATTTTTTAGTAAATTAATTCAATGATATTTTTCAAAAATATGAAAATTAAACTATGAAAATATATGTTTAAGTCCCTTTAAAATAAACAGTCATCAGTTATGACACCTGTTACACTTTAGGGAATTACACATGTACAAATGTTAAGGCATTAATTAATACATACTTAAAATCTGCAAGACATTAATAACCCATAGCAGGGGTGCCTGTCAGAGTTCAGAAGTCTTAAGTTGGGGCATAGTTCTAAGAGGTTTAAACTAAAGCAATGATTATCATCACATGACCATGGAAAATATGTCCCCAAACAAAACTGTACATGAAGAATGAAAGCATTGCATTGAATTGGGATTTTTGGCGGGATTTGGAAAACAAATCAAAATGGGAATGTGGCCGATCATATTTATTTGGACCTGCAGGATAGGGCAAAAAGCTCTGCTTTACCAGCCATTTTACATGCTGAGTGTTCCCATTCTATCAAAATACTGGACAATATCTGGACAAAGATAACATGTATGATGGGCCAGATAAGAGCTCTCTGGTTATGCATGTTTAGCCCCAGGAACACTATTGTTCTGGCACACACCTGTTCAATGTGCTATCAGGAATTGTTGCATTTGGTTTTCATTCATTCATTCATACCACATCCTATGTGTCAAGTGGAAAGTGCAGGTACCGATAAGAAGTCATTATCAGCTGCATAGATCTAGTGCCCAATTGTTTGGTGATGAAACACTTGACTTGCATACATATGTCCATAAGTGATAGTGTTTGTTACTGCTTAATAAATGATTGGTAGTAAAATAAGTGATAAACTTAATTATTTTATTAAAAAACAACAACAAAACACCAGACAATAAATTCATTTAAAACTGTTTTATGGAGGTCTGCTTTGTATCATACACACAACAGATCAGCTTCCCTATACTGAGGCTACTTGTGTCTATGCATTATGTCTAAGACTTAGGTTGATGCATGTAGTACGTTTGTGAATTTGGCCAGCTGCTGATTAGTGCAGCCCCAATCTACCCAGATGTGTGGCACTGCCATGGAAATCGTTCACTTTTGTGAAGCTTTGTCTCACTGTTTGGGCAATGCTAGTTTGAGATGTATTGTGTTATTTTAGTATAATATATAATATTGTATCATGATTCAAATCATTTGTAATGGAACAGTTTTGTATCTACCAATGTCTAGATCATTACAGGCAATGTATTCAACACTGACCAAAATTAGTAATTACACAGCTGATTGTATATCAGTTGTGAATATATTTGTTGTTAATACATTTACTTAAGTCAATTGCTTGCACTAACATTTGCGCGATTCATTAAGTTTTAAAATATTGTGCATGTGCATTAAACAACAGAAAAATACACCACAATTAAGTTTTGTTAACATTTCATTTTATATTTATGATGTACCGTGTGTAATTATTATGCATCCCACAATCTAGCTAGTGCTCATTCTTATCAGAGTTTGCTTGATTTGTAACCTGTTGATGGTTGAACATAAAATGTCATGTTTCGGCTATGCATTGTTCAGACTTCCATCTGGTATTCAGTATGCTTGCAATAGTCATGAAGCAGTATATGTATCTACAAAGTACTTAAATGTCATCACCGGCACCCATTTTGATGCAAAAGCATTGCAATGTACAGATTTTTGAATGCCAACATACTATGCCATGCATCATTTCTATATCCTTTATATCCTTTTGCACAGTTCAAAAGTTCAAGATTTTTTTTGAAAAGTTAAAAAAAACAAACTGGTTGAAGCTGAACAGTACAAAAATTAAAATGCACGATGAAGTTACCATATTGCTTTACGTTATTTTATTAGCATTTGGCTTATTTGGCCTTACAATTTTCATTTTGACATCTTCAAATGTGAACCAAGAATTTAACTAGAAATGGCGCGGCAGA
>VMBQ01005643.1:4731-37160 GCA_007657795.1 Dreissena rostriformis
GTATTATTATTATTATTATTATTATTATTATTATTATGGGTACTGTGACAAACTATTTTCAATTTCCAATATGAATCTGACAATTACAGTTACTTTCGTTTTCATATGTTACATTCTGAAAGCATAACACTTCAATTACTGTATACTTAATCACTATATAATTTGGTGAAGTAAAGGGGGCAGTCTACAGTTTTTCTTAAAAATCCCCAGGCCGACAACCACTTGTCTGCAAAACACCCTCAAAACAAGGCCTCCAGTCACAACCTAAAAACAGATTCAGACAATATTCAATGCAGCTCATCAGCAGCTTGACATTAAAGCACAACAAAATGCAGAAAATGCCCTTTAAATTGATATCTGGGGTAAAATAGACCTTTTCGGGGGACTCGGAACTTGACCGTAAAAGCACCATTTTTGGATAAAACCAGCAATCACATTTATCTTTCCGGGTAAGTTTACGCACACAGTCGACAACATGCTTTGCACTATCAAAGCAAATGCTTTAACTGAGCCAAACAAAATGGGTCATTACCATTGAACTTTTTTTGCACTGCTAACTTATTAAAACCCACTGTTGAAATATGTCAAATGTCGACTGCTTCAAGCAGGAAGTACATGTGTTTACTTCTCACTGAGCATGTTGTTTTTGTTGAATAAAATCCAGGTCACTTAGTTTTGAATAACTGAAAACAAGTGAAATTACTAGAATATTGACAATTTATCTTACATTTCAGCTTCTGGAGTGAAAAAAAATTCTTATGCAATACACCTTAAATTCAGGAAATTGACCGGGGCCAATGCGCAGATAAGGCTAAAAAACTGTAGACTGCCTCCAAAGTAAGACTCACTATATGAGTATCCCGGATGTCGTTGGTACATAACCAGCACTTTGACATTACTTTGCCGAAATTATACTGGTGTTTTTGAATCAGAAACATTGGCGATGCGTTATGTCGATAAGTATACATATGAAAATAACGCAATGACGTCACGGATTGTATGCAATTCATAAATTCCCTGCCGACATACACACAGCGTGATAATGATTTGAATCTTTTTATGTTTTATAACATGCGAAACAACCAAAAAAAAAATGGATCGACACAGAGTTTTTTTTTGCATAGTGTTAACATTATCGCAAACGACTTGATTTGCTTAATACAAATAGTATAATGACACTTAATATTCGATTTAAGTCCATACAGCTTGAAACTGTATACATAATTTTGAAGATACAGTCATTTGACCCCTAAGCCTGCACGGACGAATGCACGCACGGACGAACGCAGGCACGGACGAACACTCTTACAATCAATCATTGTGAGAGCTTTATCGTGATTACCGCGAATGTTCTCGATAATAAAATGGAATACAATAGGTTTCATGAGTATATTTGAAGTTATGCATATTTACTAAAAATGTAAAAATCAAAAGTTATATTTAATAAGCATTTGTTCTATAGTTTAGTGGACAATATATTTGACTCATTGTTGTAAAACTTTTCACAGATATTAACACCACAGTTGTGTTTACCTCTCGAGCATGCTGATGACTTGTGAGGAAGTCAGACGCCCTTTGAAGCGAAAATGTCAAAGGTTAGGGTCAAAGAGGGCTTTAAAAAGATTATTCTTTTCGCTCGATATCTTGAGGACCCTTTCTCCTAACAATCGAAGAAGCCGAATTCAATTATTTTCCTTGCTGCATTCGGCATTTAATGCATCCCTGCCATGACTTAAATGAAATGATTATAACATCCGTAAACAAATAATTATTCCATGAACCACACGCTTTCTTAAAGGGACCTTTTCACGTTTTGGTAAATTGAAAAAATTGACAAAAATTGTTTCATGTTCGCAAATTTTCGTTTTAGTTATGGTATTTGTGTGATTACAGTAATACTGAACATTTGCCATGCTCTACAATAGCCATTAATGCATCTTTTGAAGATTTAAAAACCTGAAAATTATAAAGCGTTGTAACGCGAAACGATTGAATAATTTGGAGAGTTCTGTTGTTATCGTCATATTAGAATCTTGTTAGAATACGAGGATGTCTTATATACAGTATAAAATACACCAGTCACTGTATGGGCATGGATGGCTGAGTGGTCTTAGCATTCGACTTTTACTTCAGGGATCAGTGATTCGAGCCCAGTTAAGGATTACTTTTTTACTTTAATATTTTATTCTTGTTTTTTTTTAATGGAGCTTTTTAGTTCCAATGTTTACACTCATCAATTTAAAGCCTTTAATTGCAAACTTCAATACATGCCAAAATCTGTGAAAATGTCCCTTTAGTGTTTCGCATAGGGTACATCAAATAATAACGATGCAGAAGAAACTTGATTGAACTCTGGCAGAATCGCAGTGTTGTTACCAGTTGAAGTTGATGCGATAACACTGTACTTATCTAAATTGGGAGTGAAGAAATTTATGAACAATTATTATATAAAAATCGAACATAACTTGATTAACCTATACTTGCTATATTTAATCATGCATTAAACGTTAAGCAAATTAATATTCTTTTTTTTTTAATTATAAAACATCAGACAACCTTGATGCATGTTTGATGAGATATAAAACATTTTTTTTTCTACTTGTTTTTGAACAATATGTTTATTTCATATGTCAGAAAGGTTTGTTCGATCGATCATGTATTTAACTACTTAAGTCATGCTTCAAGAATACTGCTTAATGTCAACATAATTTACATACGATTTAAGTACATTTTATGGACAAAATAAACATGGGCCTTATTTAATGTAATACATATCTATCTATCAGGAACAAAAACATTATAGAGAGCTAAGCCATCAATCTTTTTACAATGCTACTGCAGCATGCTATTTAAACTGGCTGTGCGCATTATTTTGAAAAAAACTTTTTCGCATTTTAAATCTGCTTGAAACAAAAATGTGCGGTCGTGTTTTGGTCTGGTTGGCGTTTTTGGCAGTTGCCATGGCGGCTCCGGGCCCTTTTGTTTGGATACCGATCCCTGCGAACAGTGGATGGGCCCTTGCGAATGCCTGGTACGCTGCTCCGATTTTGAGAGGAGCGCCTGTTACTCGCGTAATTATGCGACAAGCTTTCCGAAGGGTAAGTTGATAAAACTGTATTAAAACAAATTGCTTTTGCCTTATTTACTTTTCTCATTGATACTGTCATGATCTTGACTTTTCCAGAAAATGATTCTTAACTCGCCCCGTTTTCAGCGTACGCGTCCGGTTGGAGTTTACATTTTTGGTCACCTAGTTTCTTAACCCTTTGAGTGCTGGAACCGGATTTTGAAGGCCTTTGCAAACAGTTTGGATCCAGATGAGATGCCACATAACGTGGCGTCTCATCAGGATCCAAACTGTTTGCTGTTCTGATAGTATTCTTTGAAAAAAAAATCAAAGAAAATGCTCATATTAGAAATTTAGCAGACGACATTTTAGCAGACGACAAATTTCCCAGCATGCAAAGGGTTAAGATTTGCATTAGGATTTATCAATGAAACTGCATCCAGAGTTTGTAAGGTAACTCAAGTTGACAATTGAAAAATTATGGGCTTTTACAATTCGAAATTAAAATATAAGATATATCATATGTTTAGTGATTATTTACAATATATAAATAAATATATTTACCATGTATAATAAAGCGGTTCGAATAACTGTTGAAGTTTTATGAAAAATATATGTGCACTTAATTACCACATATTGATCGGATGTTGATATTGCGTGGCCTGAAACATGCACATTTGACATGTTTATTACTGTCGCCGTTGCAAAGATAGTTAACACAAATCAAAATAATTTAGCTCAAACACTTTATAAAAAAACTAATAATTTTCTTAAGTATGTGGCACCACTGTGCAGTTCAACCGACGGCGGGAAATATATGTAATTGTTTAATCATCCCTATACGAGTGAATATTTTACACAAATGGTGTCGCCAAAACCGAAGACATGTTTGTGACCCAACGCTTACTGTAGCAAGACTTAAAAGGTTGCTTCAATTCACATTATGTACTTACATTTTGTCAAGCGTTCAAAAACCATTAAATCCACTATAATCCAAATCAATCGATACATGCTTTAGATCGTGTAAAAAAGTATCATATTGAAAGAGCTTCATATTAATGTGACATTTCCATTGATTAAAACAGAACATTATTTCTATCATTGACTTTCGTTATTGTGTACTTTTATGTAAATAATTACACGTATGAAACGTAAACAGCTTAATGATAAACACGAGCTATTGCAGGACGTCAAACATTTTTTGTGTAATCAATTTCAATCAAAAGAATAATATAAATAAAGAAAATAGCTAACAGCTCAGTGGCCATGCACTTATTTCTTTAGTATGACGCCTCACTTTCAATGCAAAGTCACTGTGGGCGCCTTTAGTGACAGTTGTTGAAAAAACGTGAATATTGTGTAATATTGTCATTTTTATTATTATTATTATTATGATTATTATTATTATTATTATTATTATTATTATTATTATTATTATTGTTATTATTATAGTAGTAGTAGTAGAAGTAGCAGTAGTAGTATTAATATCAGTATTATATTTGTAATTTTATTGTAGGTAACCGACACTAAATCTTCATTCCATCGCTTTTATCGCGTTCACTTCATTTCTTCTACAGCAACCGTAAGTAAACATTTATATTTACCAACATTTAAACAATTATATTTCATATCGAATACCTCTTCACATACAACTCCTTATTTACCTATACCTTCGCCAATAATTGTTTAGAAACCTCTCTGTAATTAAGATAGTTTAAAGAAATATATTATACTGTACATTAGCGATTTATTATATTTCGATGTTGACAATGGCGATTGTAAAAAATGAGTGTCAGTACTAATAAAATCGTTGATTACACACAGCTTAATACCATGAATGAAAATGTTAAGTAGAATATAAGAAATTGACAACCCCACTTAGGACCCAAATGCATGAAACTTACCAGCCAAGCAGCCTCAATGGTGTATGGACCTCAGCTTAAGGCTTTTGTCAATATCGAATTTGTATACTTTGTAATAAAATAATAAATGCCCTTTAAGCTCTAGTGGTGTTTGGTCTTTGTTGCAAATTTCACAACGAACAAATTCACAATATTCATACTATTATCAAATCGGCGGTCGGTCATCTCGCATTTATTCGATGTGTATCTCTTTTAACGAATTTTACATGCAATCATATACAATTCTGCGAGGTGTACGTAAAAATAACCTATTTGCCATCGTGTTGTCAACGATAATTGTCCGCCTGGTGCTCAGACTGCTTGTTGCCCATCTAGCACCCAATTGCGTTTGTAACCAGGCGATACAAACACGACAAACGTTCTCAGCCGGTCGGATTTCAGAAACAGATGATACTAACTGTTTGTGCCATGGCGTCGGTGATCATTCATTTACAGCAACGAACGTGATTTCATTTCACTGTAATTATTGTTCTTAAACAACAACAACAACAACAACCAAAACAACAAAAACAACAAGCAAACAACAACAAACCCATGTTGCCATATTACGTTATCCCATTTTTTACATATTAATTCATGTTTCCGTCGATACATTACTTTTACAAAGAACATGACGTTTTGATAGTATGTTTTGTGTTTACTTTCTTTCAGCAATCGAGACTCTGCCAAGCCATCGTTCATTGGATGGGCAATCAACCTCATGTCGACTATATCCCCTTCTGGTCTCACTGCTAAACCTTTTACTTTACACACACTGTTACTTAACAACGACCCATTATTTTAAAAGATTGTTGCTTAACAAAAAACTATTACTTTATAAAGACTGTAACTTTGCAACGACCTGTTACTTTTCAAAGACATGTTATTTAAGTTGTCGGCTTGTGCTTTAAGGACAGTAATGCATTGAATAGCGGCTCCAGTTTTATTCTGAATTAAAACAGATACAATAAACAATAGTTTGCATTATCGGTAGGTTTGTCAACAGAATATATACTTAAATTGTACCACATTTATTTAACACAAACAACATGGACCAATTTATTAATGTAATGCATTTAGTATTGCTTGTATGCATGTAATTTATGATATCTTATAAGAAATCAATGTGGCAATGTTGTTTATTCAAAGTACTTTTAAGTTATTTAACTTGCACATATATTTTTAAAAAAAATCCGTGTTTTCCATTAGCATTTTTTTTTTGCCAATAAATAACAATTTGTCACGCTGGTGCATTGCTATAAAACAGTCTGGATATTTGCTACATGTACGTATTAGATTTCTAAATTGGTGTTTATGGTTACATTCCACTAAATTAATGTGTATCCCTCCTTGGTCCGACGTTGTGACAATAGCTAAATAGTTTCTTTTCTCTTCTGGCATAAACGTTATTTAGAAATCGCACCCAAGGCTTTTGTGATTATTTTCTGTATTTGTATGTGTGTCTGCAATAGGTTGGCGTGTTTCATTAGGGATTACGTTGAACGATGAACGTTTGGGGTTCTATTTAGGTACTGGGCCATGGTCGAACCATGACTGGTGAAACCCTGTTTTTACGTATAAGAACTCTAAATTGTTGTTTATGGTTACATTCCACTAAATTAATGTGTATCCCTCATTGGTCCAACGTTGTGACAATAGCTAAAGAGTTTCTTTTTTCTTCTGGTACAAACGTCATTTAGAAATCGCACCCATGGCTTTTGTGGTTATTTTCTGTATTTGTATGTGTGTCTGCAATAGGTTGGCGTGTTTCATTATGGACGACGTTGAAAGATAAACATTTGGGGTTATTTTTTAGGAACTGCGATTTGGTCGAACCATGACTGGCGAAACTCTGTTTTTGAGGGTGCCTGTATTTAGGCAAATAATGTTGTTTATTCAAATTTTACATGAAAAACATATGAAAACGGAAAATCTAAATATATGCAATCAAAGTTGGTCGTTTTATATTAAGACCCTATCATAATTGAAGTTATTGTAGTTTTACCTTTTTGATTGATGGACAACAGCAATCATGATTTTTTTGGAATCAGACGCAATCGTTTTGCCATCGTTACCGCGTTAACTTCAAAATTAACAATGCACTCAATACTGCTGAATATCGGTTTAATGTGCTGTACCGTGTAGAGGAGCCGGCGAGGAAAGATTCATCAGATACAAAATTCACATCTTCTCGTGATGTTTTATATATTCCTCTAAAGACGAATGCATTATTTTACTTCATGAGTGAGTATTCGCGACAACATTTTATTATTATTAAGATAAATTTGAACGTACCAATGCAACTTGAATTGCGCCGTCACCACGCGTACCAGGTACACAGTTGCCCCTGTAGGAAGCACTGCCTCGAACAATCTTTTTCTCTAGTTTAAAACGAGTTTAATTTAAAATTAACATTACCATCAATGCTGCCCAATAATATCAGGTTTGATGTGCTGTACAGGATAGAGAAAATGGTGAGGTAATACCGTTCAGATACAAAATACACATCTTCTCATGATTTTTAATATATTCCCTCAAGGACGAATGCATTATTTTATCAGAGTCAGTATTTGCGACAAAGTGTTATTATCATTAAGATAAATGTGTACATACCGATGCACATTTAATTGCGTACCAGGTACTTAGTTGTCCCTCTAGGAGAGAAATTGCATGGATTAATGTGTTTCCCTTGTTTATCATGGTTACAAATTTGTGAACCGGTAGATCATTATTAACATAATTTAACAATTCTTTAATGTGTGTATCATAATGTGCACGCGATGTAAAAGTAATTAATATTGTTTCTTACATTAAATATATCTATATGTTATTTATTCAAAATTATATTCATGTTTGCGTAAATGATTTCGTTCATACATCTGTAATCAAACTTTAAAAAAACGTAAAGAGATACAAAATTATAACGATTAAAACCGATAATTGTAAGGCTAAACCACATAAATTAATCAGGGCACAACTGATATCTGCAATTTACACCTAAACTAGTATAAAAAGGTCATCTCATAAGTTTGCTGAACGGATGTATGTAAGCCTTACTTTTGCCTTAAACTGGTTAGATGGCAAAGTCAAAGCCATTATGTTTAGTTCACGGTTTTAAATTTGGATCAAGATAAACATTCAGACTTCAGCATTCATAGGTCACAAACGCCGTATTTAGAATGTTTCTATTTGTTCTAGGATTTTGAACAGTCGGGCCCCTTCTGACTCTTCACCATGATCGTACTTGGCCGTAACATTGTCAAGAACACTATTAACACATTACTCGCACAACCCATTGTCACAAAAGCTCACGTTTAGCACCTCGTGTTAATGTGAATTTAACAGTTTTTTTTAAGAATATTTTATTTAACAAAGGTAAAGAGTTTGACTTGAAACCAAAAACACAATGTCAGCTATTCGATACTTTTGTTGGATCTATACTGAATTACGCATTTGAGATATGGGGTAAAACAAAATCAATGGAATTGAAAAGGGTACACTTAAAGTTCTGTAAACAATTGTTGAACGTTAAGCAAAACGTGTGTTATGCTGTAGTGTACGGCGAGTTAGGAAGATACCCAATATTTATGCATAGATATGTTAAGATGGTTAAATATTGCTTTAAACGTATTCAAACTGACAACATCAGTTCAAAATCAATTTATATACACGCATTAAATTATTGCCAAAACGGTCGTTCTTATTGGGCATATTATCTAAAAAAATGTTAGTCACCTACGTAAGTGTTTAATAATCCAAGCTCTGTCAATGTTAAAATATGTATACCACATTTTAAAACTGCTATAATTGATACCTATAAACAAGAGTGGTTTCGATCAGTTGAGAATAGCTCTGTTTAAGATATGTACCGTGTTTTAAAGTGTACGTTACTTTACGAAATTTATTTAGATTTATAACCTTAATCACTGAAACACTACGTCACAAAGCTTCTTACTTCGAGTAAGCCACTCAGAATTCAAAATGGAAGATAGGCAAGTCAAAATTTACCACGAAGCGTACCTTATTGCCTTTGTTGTAACACATTAGATGTCGGAGATGAGTTTCATTTTGTTTGTAAATGTCCTTTAAACGTTGTTATTAGAAGAAAGTATATGAAGAAATGTTATAACATTAGGCCTTCTGCTTATAAATTCCACAAATTTCTGAATACAACGAATACATTTGAACTTATTTAATTAGTCAATTTGTAGACGAAGCTCTCATTTAAAAAAGAAACTATTTCTTTTGTTGTAACTCAACTTCAAATATAACAAGTAATTTACTTAGACTTTTCGAAACCTTAAACGATGCTGCTAATGTTTATTTTATTACTATGTTTATCTCTGTGACATAATTGTATATGAAATTTCTAGTGTTTAGAAGATGTTCACTTTGCAAGTCTGAATACAAAAGTGTCTTGTCTTGTCTTGTATTGCATATAAAGCCCGATCAACAGAGGAAATAAACGGATTGTCACTTGATCTCCGGTTTCTAATAATTCCCACTATTACAATGGAAGTAAAGAGAACGCATTGCCGAAGATTTGATACTCTTTTAATTTTGCTCGATCATTGAAATACTTAGTTAAGGATTAATTTTCTCTTTATTGGATTACATTAGTGAGTGAGCACCATTTGGATTTGAACCTTAGACATTATGAGCCGGAGTTGTTTAGAGCAGTACATCTTACCAAACACAATTAATAATGATATTGCGAACATTTATGCAATTAAAACATCCTTTAATAAATATTTGCAATTCACGTTTAAACCGTTTTTTAATAACCTGTATACATGTTCGGGCATTCTATTTACGTCGCTAATGAGTAGTTTTTCATCATTCTTTGTCTATAGCAAGGTCAACGAGTATCATGTTAGAATAATGCATTCATACAGAAAAAACTAACATTTTACAAAGACCCTGTTATGCTTTGCAATAGCAGAATATTGATATGTTACAGTCCTTGCACCCATTGTTAACATGAAAATGCAGTTAATGCTTAGTGATGACACTTAAACAATAACCAAGAAAATACTTAACTATATTTTTTCTCGGTTAAATCCTACTTTTTTTGTTAATTTGATCTTAAACAAAGTTATGATGAATAGCTTTGATGTTAGTTCTCTGTTTACAAATCGTTACTTATAATAATCATTGATCTATATTCGGTATTGAGGTGTTTAAATGATTACCTCTTACATGTTAATGACGCAAGTATCCATTAAATGAGGAAATACCCCGAAAACATATTATTCTATTAAATTAACATATTACTGGAATATTATTTTAACATCCCTTACATAACTCTTATGTCTCTGGCTACCTATAGCGGCTACCTAGCTGCAACCTAGCGGCTTCTCAGCCGCTACCTGTAGCGGCTGAGTAGCTGCTAGGTAGTTTTTCGTATGAACATTAGTTTTCCGGCTACTTAGTAGCGGCCATGTAACGGCTACCTTTTCTGTCTACCTTTCGGCTACCTGTTCTGGCTACCTTTTCTGGCTACGTAGCGGCTACCTTTTCTGGCTACCTAGTAGCGGCTACGTAGCGGCTACCTTTTCTGGCTACCTTCCTGCTACCTAATAGCGGCTTCGATGCGGCTACCTTTTCTGGCTACCTTCCTGCTACCTAGTAGCGGCTACCTTTTCTGGCTACCTTCCTGCTACCTAGAAGCGGCTACGTAGCGGCTATTTTTTGTCTATAAATAGAACTACCTAGAGTACATGGTAACAATAATAGCAACTGGGTTTTTCAAAATTGTTAACAGATAATTTACAAATTTTTCATATTAAACAAATTTATTCCAAATATAAGACAAAAATTGTATCAGAATTTATACCCATAAATTACAATCACATACTGCATAGAGTCGCTCCAACAATGTATAACACAGCCTCGTCAATACAAATATGTGTTCCAGCAAATGCCATGCATTAAAAGTGCATTTTAGTAATCTCATATACTACTATCAAATGGTTAAACATATATATATGTACATTTACAAATGTCCACCCTTCAGCTAAAACAAACCAGGAAATTTGATCAAGCAGCACCACTAAGGAGGTGCCATCTCGAGTTGGCAAACTCGTACAGAGTAAACATCTGGTCTAAAAGTCCACACATCATGTAGTATCTCCATTTAGCTCCCTTTTTGGCAGCCAATTCACATACTTTTCGTTGGATATTCCGATCAACGTAAATTTCGCGTTGGGGCAAGAGTTGAACCTTCACAATTAAAATATAATTTAAATATGAGAGAAAGCAATCACTGAATTAGTTCAGTAATGACCTGAAATAATTATTAATAAAATTTAAGATGACAAAAACCATAAAACACAGCCCTAATAATTCACTGTACACAACATTTACAATTTTTCATTTGTATGTTTATCTATTTTTTTTTCAAATTGTGTTGTTGTTTTTTTAAATTGAAATACAAAATTAACTTATCAATTTACATTTTCCAGGGACATTATACATAAATATAATAATGATATTATTTAATTCAATAAAATATATAAAAAAAGGGATGCAGAAATAGAGAATAATAGGTTGGTGACGTGGATGGAGCATGGTTATCTGGCAAGGCGGAGGAATTTATCGGGTGAGCCGATCATGTCACATTCACACATTTACCGTTAACACATTTATTCAAACACAAATGATTAATTGACATAACCAAATAGTTATTCTGATCGGGCCTCCTACATGTAAGCAACATGCCTAACGACCAAATAACTACCGATTGTGTCACGTAAAAAAAGTTCCACATTCAACCGTTTCTTTTAATACTTTCCTATTGAAAATATGAGAAGAAATTGAAAACGAATCGAGAATGTGATATTTTTATTGTTGGAAATTGAAGAAAAAAATGCAACACCAAAAAAAAAAACTAAATTTTATTCGAACATTCAATTGAACAAAATGGCATGCGCATTCAGTCTAAGTCAAGCGTTATAAATAAAATTGAGCCACACATCAAACAAATAATCGAAAATAATTATAATTACACGTAACACATTATTTGGATAATGAAAATATCGATTGCAGCTGAAACTGTGCTGTAGATTAGATTGATGGCATTATTTAAGCTTTGACAGGAGTCATAAAAAAAACTAAATTTAGCATAAACGACACTCTGACCTGAAGCATCAATGTCACCTTTATTCCAATGCTATTTACAATAAGGTAACTACTATATGCACTTCCATTGTCTGTTCTTCATTACAAACACATTACACACAATCCGAAATACGTTTTGCATTCGTTCAATGTTTCAAACAAAAAGTTTACTGTTAAACAACAGCACTTCCATATATTGTTGTCCCAAACTGTTTCGTAAACATGGAAGATAAGTGTTTGTGTTCTACTTGAGTGTGTAACATTTGGAATGCTGATTAAATTTGATTTAATTTGAATCGAGGCATATAGCGATATTTTGTATTGTAACTATGCTTTTGCGTGGAATTCTTAAAGACTATTTCGAGTGGTGAAAACGGGAAAGATCACAAACAATTTTAATATTACTACGCAAGGTTAGATTCAGTTAATTTAATCTGATTTTGCTATTGTTTTTAGCAATTAAAGACTTCTATTTTGATTGCATAAGAAACAAATTAAATATAAAAAATGTGGGATAAACAGAATATTGATAAGATAAATCGAATACTAGGTTGGTGCCGAATAAAGCGAAGTTTATTTTGTTCGGCCCGAAAATCTGAACCACTCGCCAAGGCTCGTGGTTCAGATTTTCTAAGCCTCGCAAAATAAACTTCGCTTAATTCGGCGCCGACCTAGTTTTCTCTATATACACGATTAAATTAAAAAGAAACGGTTTAATGTTTTAATGATAAAAAGTAGTCCGTCACCGGAAATCGACTGACGGATATTCGAGGTCACGTGGTCAACTAGCCTAATATTTGTTGGGTCATTAGGTTACCTGGTTTTCAGGCTGATTTAAAAGGCATGTGACAGAATAAATGAAAATACAAACCTGTTACAGCTTTTCTTCAGTATTCCAAAAAACAGGCAGTTGCTGAACTATGAGACCATATCACTGTAACCAGCCACTTTGAACCTCCATAGCAACAAACTTATTATTGTTGATTTCCACATTGTTGTAAAAACACATTGTTTTCATCACACAATACTTCATGCTGTCAGTATTTCAAGATTATAACACAACAATTTTAAGTTCTAATGTTGCTAAATCATGCCTAAAATTTAGCTCAGAGCCAGTTGCTTAAACCCCGCTTGTTTTCAAACAGATAACTTCTTGTGCAAATTAACCAATTGAACGTCTGAAAACCAGATGGTTAATAAGCAGGTACATTCCCAGAGATGTTGCTGCAGACTACCTAAAGACCAGGTCAGCTGGTGGTCAGTCGGGGTTTATCAGATTAAGAGATTCAGGGGAAATGTGTTTGAGAAATTTCACCTGCTATCATGAAATTTAGCATGCAGAGAAACTTGATTCATATTGATGATATAAAAAATTAAATTAAAATAGTGCTGTGTGTAATGTTAAAGAAAACCTGTAAAATGATGAAAACAACCAAATCTGGTTATTTATTAAACCTTACAGTCATTTTGTAATAATGAAATATTATACTAAAAAAGAAGTACAATTTTCAAACAATAAGACGAATTAATGAATTGAATTTAAAAAAATAAGTGTAAATAGATTTGTAATGGTTCCATCTGTATGTCCGTCCGTCCATCAAACTGTGTCCGGTCAATAACTCCTTCATTCATCAAAATATTTTGAAAATACTTGGCATAAATGTGACGACATGTCATGCAAAACCTCGAATCCTTATCTCCAAGGTCAAGTTCAATCTTGGAGGTCAAAGGTAAGCATAGTCTGGATATTTCATGTCCGGTCACACCTCTCTCATTCATCAAGGGATTTTGAAATAACACCATAATAAGACGATGTGTCATGTAATACACCCATACCTCCCATATTCAAATTTAAGGTCACACTTGGAGGTCAAAGGTCAACATGGTATGTTAAAGGCTATATTTAATGTCTGGTCCATAACTCATTTATTCCTCCGGGGCTCTGAAAATACTTGGCACAAATATTCACAATAATAAGACGACATGTCATGCAAATCTCGAAGGGCAAGGTCATGCCTGGGGGTCACATATCAACATAGGATGTTACAGGATTTTTTTTTCGGTCCACAACTCTTTCATTCAACAAAGGATTTTGAGTATTTAAACTAAAACTCGGTCTCTATAAACGTGTGCATTGGTGTTTAATCATGCGGCATTCTGCTAGGTATTCTTATATCAATAGTGTATATTAAAATTGCTATGTTTATTTGCTGTTCTCATCTGTTTTCTCTTGTTATGAGTGCATTTGTGTACGTATGGTGTGTGTGTATGTGTGTGTGTGTGTGTATGTGTGCGTGCGCGCGTGTGTGCGTGCGCGCGCGTGCGTACGTGCGTGTGTGTATTATTGAATTTATGAACAAAAATCATTATCATTGACTTTATTCATGTCATTGACCTAACAATAATTTATATATATATACTGTAGTTATGTTACTTATCTTTGTAAATAATGGCTGTAATGAGTTGCTTCATTTTGATCTCTTGTATGTGTATATACTCGATTTTATTTAATTATTTATAATATGCATTATATGTTATTCTCTTCCTGAATGGAGGAAAATAAAAGTATATCTAACTTATATCTGGTAAAAAGTTAAGACTGGCTGGCCCTCCTGAAAAGGTGTGAATAAGTTAGAGGTAGATTTATTTCAATATTGTACAAGTAACATGGTAACAATAATGGTAACAATAATACAATTAAAATATAACACATAGACTTATAAATATATATAAAATATGTATACATATGAAGATTAATAAAATAGTTAATTAATAAATAATATAATGTTATTAATTAGTTGAATTCATATTGGCTTTGTCATTGAGCTGAAGACAGCCGTATTGGTACAAAGCCAATATGAATTCAGCTAATTAATGACAATTTTATTAATTAACTTTATAATATTATTCAGCAAGAAAAGCTTGAATTTCACTTTTTAATTACAGGTTTTTGCTATTATTATATATTTATTAAATTATGTAAGTGTAAACGATTTTTCGCTGTTTCGTTAAATTATCGCAAGTGTTTACAATTTTCTCTGTTTTGTGTCGTCTGCTAAAGCCGCAAATGATATTCCGCACATAATAATTGATAACTGTGAAAATTGCTTTAGCCAATTAAGGTATGAAACCACTAATTGTTGTCGCGAGCATTTCGGTAAACTTCAATATTATATTTTTAAAGATTTAAACTTTTGAACAAAAACTAAGCATAAACTTCAAAATGGCGTCCAAAATTGTCGAAATTTTAGATTCCCATATAAGGCCGAGTTTTCCTGGTTTCTGATTGGCTGAATCTAGTATTGGCCGACCTTTTCCCGTATTGGTCGTGTTTTTCCATATTGGCCGACTTTTTCTCGTATAAGGCGAGTTTCGAGCTTTATTGGTGAGGCTCAACTTGTATGGGGCGAACAAATTGAACACATTCTCGTCTAATAGTATAAAGCTAATTAATAATAATGTATACTGACAGGAACACAAGATAACTTTGCACAATATTAACCTATAAAATCATATCACAGTATTGCAAAACATATAGTAAAAATTTAACTAAAAATGGGAATGACTTTACAAATTAAAATATTGATTCCTAGTTGCTTTTTTTAAACTGAGCAAGGCTTGACAGATTCCTCATATCAGTAGGAAGAGAATTCCATTTGTTAGACCCAATATATGAAAATGTCTTAGATCCAAAGCCCTTAGCTGGTGGGGGCTGGAAAGATCCCTTTTCTCTTGATCTTGTATTGTAAGAATGGACTGTTTCTAAAGGCTTAAAATATTGACCCATATAATCAGGACTTTGACCTTTCCTTGATTTATAAACATGACACAATGTAATCTGCTGAACTCTTTTATTAACAGGTTACCAACAGTTAACTGAAAGCTGTCATACAACTAAATTACTGTTGAAACAGCAATCAAATCCAACAAACAATCAAACAAAATACACACCGATTATAAGATAACCAATATACATTATACAGGTCATTGCGAATACGAGACGTGTGTTACTTTTTAACGGGGTCACGCGCTCTAAATCAGAAATGTTACAATCTGTTGGAATTATAGTTAAAATGTTATGTGTAAGTTAAATTTTTACACTTGTCTGGTATTCGTTTGGCATTTATCATGGAATTAAACGAAAAACAAAATACAATTAAACGTATTTAAGCTGTTTCATAACTGATGACAGAGTATATAGGATATACCAAGAGTTATTGTTACATGCCATGTTCATAAAACAAGTGTGGAAATTTTGTTTTTAGCGTAAAAAACGATACATTTTGTTAATAGCTCTGGACGTGTAACCATATAAATTAAAGGCCATATAAAGGTGACGATCCGTATTTTTTGTATATATATTTTATGTATAAAGGTTATCAAAAAACAATATATATATGCTATTGGGCATTACCATAAAACAATGAGCAACACAACTTGTTTTGAGCTCAAAATACAGTGTCCTCCAAGTCAATTGTGTTTACAAACAATCAGTTTATTTACATCGCTGTTTACTCGGGAAAGTGAAAGTGAAAGTGACTCAGGTCACCAAAAATATATCGTTGATTTTCAACGTTTTCCGGTATCACTCACAAAGTAGGTCTCTTCTAAATGGTTGAAACGTTTGTAGTGATCTAATAAGTTACTTTCTGCTGGCAAAAAAATGTTTAAAATATAATTAAAATTGAATTTTCTTTAGGCTATTTTTAGCATACGTCACCGTTTTGAGGCTACATACCACGTTAGTTGCAAAGTTGTAAACGTTTCTTCCAATTCTGAAACGGGTATATCTTCCATAATTCTTGACAACGTTGCACCTAAGCTGTGTTATTAGCATTTGTTATGCAAGAGTAACTGAAATCCGGAAAAAAATAGACCAGTTTTTTATTATGAATAATAATTGAATTTGTCACCTTTATAGGGCCTTTAACGGTCCGAAATTTAAAATATTCAAATGTATTTAGAATTCGTTTCGATATCAATTAATTATTTATACTGCTTTGTGATGTTTAATTGAATGCAGTTAATGATAATCGTATTGTTTACATTTCAAAGAACAAGTTGACGTCAGTTATAAATTGCGTAGCATTTTTAAAATTGGGGCGATATTTAAATTAAAGACAAGAACACGGAAAATGAAACTCCTGAAATATAATCAGAAGAAACATTCCTGTCCGCTATTTTTTTTATATAATGCAAATCACCAATAGCATATACAATACCAGATAATGCATAAAAAAAAATACATTTAACAACTTGATTAAAGCTGGGTTCACTGCCTTAGAACGTTTAGCCCATAAATAAACACAAACACACACGTGAAAATGAACTTTAAAGAAACAAACATGCAAAATTATTAACTTTTAAATGGGACATTGGCTCCGCCTCATGTTCATAGCGCCACCTCTCTTGAGTTGGTCCACCTTTTTTGGCAAAATACAACATTATAAAACATGTCGAACATTATTTGTTAAGGCAGCAATTTAAATATTTTGAAAGCCAATGTTTTATGAAATTACCAATATTATTGGAGGTAAATGTTGTCTATACAAAAGCAAATTAATCAATAATCTGTTTTTCCTTCCACCATGTCACAATTTATAGTTATAGGTTTCTTTCCATTCGTTTTGATTGAATTAGTACTCTTGGAATCGCTTTACATGGTCAGATGTTTGTTAACAATTCTAAAATGTACAAAAGACATTTAAAACCTTTTATTTTTTTTTATCCATTTTCGAAAGCGTCGCCTCGGAAATATCATTCTGGTTAGTTTTAAATTGTATTGATTTTTAAAAACATTGTGTTTCATACTAAGAAACTGGACCCTTTAATCATTCTTCAAAGAAAAAAAACACAAATGTTCTTTATAATCTTAAATTAACACATTTGGCATATTTACTTATATACAGCTGTGGATTGCAGTCATTTCGTTTTACATAAGACATATACAAGCATATATGTATCAAACAAATAAATATTGATCAATACCAAACCTGAATTTAACCTTTTGTAAAATAGCATTACTTGATTTGGTAAATAATGTGCGTATTGCAATGGCCGCGTCTCCAATAAATGAATAATCTGACATTTGTTTATAAATCTAGTATTACATTTACGCTTACAAAAATATTATAACCATATTAATAACACATCGACATACACAATAATGTTTCCACATATTCAAACGACGTTCGCTTTACACAAACTACCCTTGTACTTAAAGGGAGGAAACTTTTCCCTTATTTCAACAAATGCGCAGCAATTTGCTCCCTTTAAATACATTTTAAAGTAAAGAAAACTTCGCATCACTTTTGAACCACTCGTATACAACTCAAACATCAAACATATTGAAATTGTGAAAACAATTAATGTAAATAAAAATTGATCTTTCCTGAATATCTGTCTGAGAATAAATAGTTGATTGTAATGATTTTTATGCGATGAGAGTAAATTAGTAACATAAAGGCTAACTGGATGCACAGTATGAATATACACGTTTTTATGATCACAAATTTGAATCCCACTATATGTTACATTACATACATTTCCTTTCTTTTGCACAAAACGATATTTTCTAACTGGGGTTTGTTTGTTAACTATATCGCCGTTTATAACAGTATTTAGCATATCACGGCGGTCAGTTTACAACTCACACTTTTCCTGGGGCAGCTGGGTTACCAGTACTAAGTGCACTTACTTTTGATTGTACTGCCCTACTTGAATCATAGGAAATGGGGGGGCAATGGCCGTATAAAGACTTTACTTTCCATCTTTATACAAGTAATGTTGCCGGGTGGGGAATCAAAAACGCGATCCTCGGGTTTGTAGTCCAGCGCTCTACCAACTGAGCTTGACTGCCCATTTTTATCAAAAGCTTTGGTATTGAAGTGTAGCAACGTGAAAGGTACAATGAATATACTATTTTGTTGACTTCACTTGAATATCCATTTTAAATGGATTTTTCCCCTTAAGAGCCTCGAACTAATTACGCAAATGAATAGACAATGCTCAAAAGTTTTCACGAGATGTCTGTTTCATGAAAAATTATATTTTCTAAAAAAAATGAAACTATAATAATGAGTTCAATTAAGATAAGATTTAGTATGATTATCAAGACAGTCTGAGAGCTGAGAGAGAGCAAGGGGGGGGGGTGATCGATAGTGGAGCTGTTTACATCGGCTCTGTTAAAAAATAAAAATTAAATTAAATTGAATTAAAACATCTTCAAACTTTATTAAAACTCAAGAGGTACACAGAACGCCATGTCAAGCCAGTACAGAGGTAAATACGCACCATTAACTGACAAAAACAGTTGGCAAACAAGAGACACTTAACGAAAACGTCATGCAACTAGCAGTTCGTCTACGAAGGCTCACCCCACCCATCCCATGGTGACTTAAGCGTACACGGAACAGTAAAAACAACACGCGAACAGTTCTCTGAAATGAACGTTGAGCACAAACTGACAAGGCTGTTTGATATGATCTCGTCAAAAAAATCATTTAATTATAAATTTGAATGCCTGAACCAAACCTTTGTCCGATCACAAGCCATTCACGACATTACGGAGGCCCGTCTGAAGCTTCTAGAGTATAAAAGCATTATCATGGAAGCCCGTTCTCTTCGAACTAACTTGATATTCAGCGGCCATCACGAGTCTGAAAGCGGTGGCAACGAAGACCCTATCCGCATCATTCGCGAGTTCATTAACAACAAACAAAGTATGGACTCTGCAAGAGTTGGAATTGTCGATGCTCGTCGGATAGGCCGGCGCAATGTAGCTCGGTCCCAAGGACTCCCACGTTGTAGGGCAATCCTTGTTACCTTCACAGACCTGCGTGACGTGAACGCCATAATGGACAACGCAAAGCTGCTACGTGGCACATCTTTTGGTATCTCTCGGTGACTATCCCCGCGAAATAAGCGACGCCCGTAAGCAACTGTGGCCAGAGTTCAAGGCGGCGCGAGAAAAATACGGTGCTCAGAACGTCAAACTGGTTTTCCTTGCTGCGCTGGTGATCCATGGAGAAACAGTAAATAACTTTTTTCCCAGATTGGCATAGCACGCTCCGTGGTTCCAGAAACCCCGATGTTACGGCACATGTGGAACAGCGGCTCCAGCAACTACCGGCGTGCCTACCCCTACAAGCGACAAAAGCAGACGTTGACTCGCATCAGTTCACACAGTAACCAGGGGTCATGGCGCGCTTAGAGCAGCACCACAACCAATTTACATCCGGAATTTCCCATACATTGAGAGAGTCATGCGTTGAGCCGGGCAAGCACATACAGGAACCAGAGCACAGACAAGGAAACCATACCGGAGGCCCAGCGACCAGCGAACACTAACCCGGGCACCGCGTCTCCTGCCAGCAAGGGAAAGAGGAGGCCCACGCGCGTCACAAATTCAGAACTTGGTTACTTGATGAAGGTGTACCCAGCCATGTCCAGCATGTCTCCAAAGTCTCCACCCAACCGCACCGAAGACAAAGCACCATCTGCCAGCAAAATCAACCAGATCTAATCGTCCATCGTTTAGGGACACACGGGGAATGTGGTATTTTGTGATCGATGTCTCCAGATACCGTGTTCCTTCTATAAAACGCACTGTGAACATGTTCATGACTTGACAGTTATGTTATTGGCAACATTTATATTCCACCAGAGAAATCGCGTTTCCATAACGATGACGAATTATTCTCGCTTTAAACAGAAATAACCTCAAAATGCCTTCAATATAATATACTCTTTCTAACTGGCGATACAAATAGCTATACATCAAACTTGCCGGATTACACAATTATAGACACTTTTCTATGTGACCATTTCCATCTTGAAGAAAATACATTCTCGCCCTGTAACAATGTAGACTTACTGGACCAATTGCATACTCCCATTACACGCAAATCCCAATACACTTAAGTTATTAATAATACAACCGGAACCAAGTTACTGGAAATATGTAAATTGAATAATGTATTTATCTTAAACGGGCGGGTAGATAAGGACTCTACCATCGGGAAATTCATATTCCGTAATACAGCGGTTATAGATTATACAATTTCAACACTCCAAATTTTACATGTTTAAATAATTTGAAATTATTGAACTAGACGGGCTATACTCTGATGGTCACTGCTTGCAATCTATATCTTTACAAATATTACATAAATCAAAACAACCAGCTTAAATTGATCAAGAAGGCAAACATAACTTTCGGTTACCGAAGTGGAAATCGATAAAAGAGCAGGAATTTGTCAATAATCTTAATGACACAAAATTAGCCGAAATAACCAATATGTTAAACAATTGCCCAAATTATAATATCAAACCTTATTTAAACGACGTTAGTGATAAAATATCAAAACTATTCATTGAATCCGCTAAAACTACATTCAATCACAATACTACTACTAATAATAATAATAATAACCATAAAAGAATGGCATGCCCTAAAAATAATATATTGCACAAACCATGGTTCGGGCCTCAATGTCAGTCTGCTCGCAAAAAAATATAATAGTGCTCGTAAGGCGTATCATATAAACAAATCCAATCAAAACAAACACAAGTTAAAAACCGCAAGTCGCCACTACAAGCACGGCCTTAATCCGTAAACACAAATATACTGCGGAAAAAGGATTACGCACCCTAAGCTCAAAACAGCCTAAGGACTATATACTGGAAGTATCTCAATAGCATAAACACAAAAACAAGTGATAAAAGCCCAACCATTGAACAATCTTGAGTTTTGTTCAAAAATACAAACTCTACCACTTATACTAACGAAACACCCCAGCAATGGACGACACATACACGCCTGTCATACACACAGTTGAAACCTAAATAGACCGATTACAGCGCACGAAATCCAAAAAATGATTGTTAAACTTAACAAGGATATCAGTAAAACTGATGGATGCTCCCCAATGATGCTTTGTCGATATATGGGTTAATTGTGTGAAAAAAACATAAAAAATGTGACTTTGAGAAAATCTATTATTAGCCTCGGTGACATTGACCTTGACCCCAGTGACCTCAAACCTCATCAAAAGGTAGAGGTCCGTGCAAGGTACCTACATGTCAAATATGGAAGAGATCGGTAAAATATTGAAGGCGCTATGAGGAACTGTAACAAAAGTGTGACAGAAGGAAGGAAGGAAGTACGGAAGTACAAACTGGCAACAATATGCTCAAAGGATCAAACACCGAATGAACCTAGTAATTACCGCTCCATAACAATTCTAAGCTGCCTAGGAAAATTATTTACCTCTATTATTAACCAACGTATTAATTTATTCTTGAATGCAAATAAATTATTCAACGAAAACCAGGCAGGATTTCGTGTGGGATATTCAACAAATGATCACATACTTGCATTAAACATATTAATTTAAAAATTAAGATCCGAAAACGTAAACTTTTTTGTTCATTTGTTGATTTTTCTGCTGCATTCGACTCAATTTGGAGAGCAGGCTTGTGGTATAAAATTGTATAACTAGGAATAAGAGGAAAAGTATTTGAAGTTGTGACAAATATGTATGCAAATATAAAATCATGCGTCTCATCAAACGGCAATAAAACCCCTTGTGTTCTACAGCACGTGTGGTGTTCGCCAATTTGAAAATGTATCCCCCATTCTGTTTTCAATGTACTTAAACGATCTGGAAGACTATCTAAAACTACACAGTTCAAGAATTGACATGGAAGTTCTTTCTAGCGATACCACATACTTTTTGCAGTTGCTCGTCCTGCTATATGCAGATGACATAAAAATATTTGGCCAGACCGAATCGGATTTTAATAATAACCTTTGATTTTTTTTTTAACTTTTGCCAATAATGGAAATCGAATATAAACTTCTCTAAAACTAAAGGTATAGTCTTTGGAACAAATAAACCAAACAAATACAGGTTCTTTATTAACAATCAACTCATTGAAACTGTAAAAATATAAATATTTAGGAGTAGTTTTTACTTCCTCTGGAAGTTTCTTGAACTGTAAAAAACATTTAATACCCCAAGCCAATAAAGCGATGTTTATTTATTGTCACGAATCAACAATTTAGACCTTCCCAGCGATTAACAAATTAAACTATTTGATCATACAATTCTGCCAATCTTAACATACGGATGTGAAATTTGGGGGTACGAAAACCTAGATATTATTGAAAAAATTCAACGCGAATGATAAAATATTGGAATAAAATTGTCTTGGAAAAAAGTGATAAACTTTCCCACCTTATACAAGTATACACTTAACTCGCAATTATATTTTAAATGGACAGAAAGTATCACCAATATTTTGAACTCCACTGGTCTCCCGCATGTTTGATTGCAGCAAGAAAATATTAGTTCTAAAACCATCCATTATAATGTTAGGAAAGTCTTAATTGATCAATTCATTCAAAACTGGCGGTCACAACTAGAAGCATCCTCCAAAGGTCAAATGTATGCGCTTTTTAAAGAAAGCACACAGATAGAAAAATATATGTTAATTTTACGAGAGTTCTAAAGACTTAGCACGCTGCACTTCCGAACGGGGAACCATCGACTCCCAGTAGAGACCGGTCATTTCGCTCAACCGTTCATCCTTCACGAAAACCGTAAATGTAGTACTCTCTGCAACAAAAATGATATCGGTGACGAGATGCATTACCTTCTTGTATGCCCGTTCTTTGAAGCGAAAAAAGCTAATACATCCCCCGTAAATATCGGGTACATCCAAATGTTATCAAATTTAAAAATCTTATGTGTGCGACCAGTCCTTGTATATTACGAAATTTGGCACAATTTATGAAATCCATAATACAATTTTTCAAGCGCTAATAATAATAAAATACTGCTTAATGTTATATAAACCAACAACGTATTACTCTTTATGGCTGTACATAGCATTTAAATTATAACTTTCTGATTCTAAGAACAAATAGTTTGTCTCAGTACTAAACCTAACATATGCATGAAAAAAAGCCAACAAAGTCATATCCATACATCATATGTTAACTCTGTCAATTAATGAGCAAATTATATAAATGTACTTACTTTTGCACGGCGCATCATGTTACCGGTATTTAATCCTTCACTTAATCGCAAACATAGTTCGGGTATCAAAATGCTGTACACGCTACGCATAGCCGAAGATTCAAAACATTCCTGTCACTTTATTAATGAAATTCCTCACTAACTATCGACCAATTAAAAGTAAACATCCCTCACCGCATGTGGGCCAACTGAAGGATACACACATTTATAAACACGATCCTTGAAGTGCGCAATAAACTAACCATGATGTACATCAGAGTTTTATATACATTATAGTATTCTAGAATATGAACTATTACTTCCCGCATTAAATGAAATAAAAACATACATAATGTATGCCCTTGGCAACCTTCCTATAACTTTTTTTCGATGGGAAAGTGCCAGACATGAGGTGAGCTATATTTAAAATAACTCCCACGCAGTATAGTGCACAAATAATAAAGGACCCGCGTGTCCCCGTTCGCAAATTGATATACATCTCATGTAATAACCTGAAATTAAACGTTTGCTTATACATTACTTGGTAGACAATAAATAATGTGTTATCATGATGGTTGTTTACCGTTCTCTATGTTATCCTGCCGAATCAATGTAAGCTGTGTTAATTTCCTTGCAAATAATGTTGCACTTTTTGTCAAAATTTCTGTCTGTAGACAACAACTAAATATAATCGATATGTAATTGACTTATAATACATAGCGCGTGAAAGGTTTAACAACGGATCTTCTTTTTGTAGTTCCTTTACATAAGTTCACATCCGGTGTTGATTCTGGTTCATCTTATTTTCGGAACTAGAGCAACTGTAGGACGGATACATTCAAATAATAATAGTAGAGTAACATAACATAGCTACAAAATGCTCAAACATGTTTTCTTAATTAAATAAAAGGTGTGAGTACCCGTCAGTCGTTTTCGTATATTTGGATCGACAAAGCGACGGACATACGAACGTACCCATGTACCTTTTTTCAATGAACAGCTTTACAACACGTTTTCTTCACGCATTAACCATACACAAACAAGCATACACACACACGCGCGCGCGCACACGCACACACACTCTTTCACAGACACACGTATACACAAAACATGCACTAACTCTCGTGCACACTCAAATACCCGCATCTGCACAACCCACGCGCACATCCTGTGCGCACAACACGCGCGCACACACTTTCACACACACCCACACCCACATAGCCTCCCCCCACACACAATTTAGTAGTTCTGATTGTACCTGTGACTTGTTAAATTTTGATGTCGATTATAGCAAACTGTTGGTCCGACTAGCTTCAACGAATGTTGTAAACATGACAATTTTGAACAATTTAACAGTGTTTACAAAGAGCTGTAGTAAAATATTTAAGAAAAATTAAAAACTTTCGAATAAGACATTATGTTAAGTCAGAAACGCTTGGCTGGGGAAATGTATGAATCCATTGCTCTTAACAAAACCGTTCTATTGAATGCTAAGTACATTCATATTGTTACTCGTAATTACGAGAAGGAGTGTTAAATAGTGAGATGAGGTGTTGCATATACATATCGTTCTCTCAGATCACTACTTAAATTATACGATGTTGGCAAAACAGCGTTTAGTCTCCATCGCTCAACAGAATATTTGTATTGTTTATGTACATATAATGTTTATTGTGTTGTTTCCTTTTAGTCTATATATGGTTGCATAAAGAAGAAATTACGTTCTCACAGATAATATTGTTAAGCAAAACACAATGTATTGTATATAAAACATCCATTGCTGAGACTTGGATTGTGAATATTTGCAAACAGCGTACTCATCTGACCCATATTTCTATTACACTAAACCTATTGTTTAGGATGAATGCCTCTTCTCTATGTTTTAACATAGAAACTTACTGGACAAGCACACACAAATTACCATTTACGTCACCCTCCACCTTTTTATATGATTAAATTATGTACTTGGAATGTTAAAGGGCTAAACAATAAAGACAAACGCATAAACATCTTCAAATGGTTATAATTAGTAACCAAGATAAAAACATTATAATTGGTGGTGATTTCAATACTGTTCTTTACCCATTATTAAATAAAAGAAATGGAAATCTTTATACTCATTCTAAAAATAGAAACATTTTGAATAACATAATTAAAAACTGGAATATGATAGACTTCTGGCGTACAGTGAATCCAAACGAAAGCAAATTCACCTGGCACTCAAACACAAAACTAGACTATTTTTTATATCTGAGTCACTTTGCAACATTATTGACACATGTAGCACAAAACCAGGATTTATGACTGACCACTCTCTAGTTGAACTTAAACTGCACAAAATACAACCTGAATTAGGCCCAGGATACATTAAAATTAATAACAGCATCTTATAAGATGAACAATATCAAACACAAATAAAACAGGAAATATTCAATACAGTTCAAGATAATACAGATGCAAACCCAAACACCTTATGGGAAATAATGAAAGGAAATATACGTAACACAATACGATACACATCATATAAACAAAAAGAAAAACACAAACTTGAAACTGAAACCATCAAAATCATTGCAACACTTGAAAAATCAAATGCATGAAACAAACAGAAATGATACCACCGCCATTGAAAATGCAATTACATAAAACAAACAAGTATTAGAAGGAATCTATCATACACATCTCAATGGCATAATATTACGAGCGCGTGCTCTCTTCGTCTGGTTCTAGCGATATTTCCCTTATATGTTTATTTGATTAGATATAGTGTGATACATACTCAATTCATATAATAAATAGCGAGGACACAAAGTGGACATCCTTGTCTTATCCCTCGTTCGATGTTAAAACTGTTTGAAAAGAGCCTTCGCAATTTATTTGGATTTAAGATTATGTTTAGGTTAGTATCTTATTTTGCTCCGGTTGATGATCCGCGTTTGAGATTAATTCAGAACTGACAATCCTAAAACAACTTGAAATTCATTTAACATCAATATTCGAAAATGCGTTGTAAAATGTTGAATTGTGATTCGTCAACTTGTATTCTGTACAATTGTATAGTGCACACTTGTTAGATGCTGACTTGTAGCAGATTTCTAAAACGGATCGTACAACTTAGAAAATAGTCAAGATGCTAATGTAGTTTTTCATCGACATAATTTCAGATATATCTATTATCTTTTATTCATTATTATGATTTACAATATTAGGTATATTAAGATGTAGACTTTATAAATATACGATATCTTCATTTTCAGATCTGTAGTTTAAGAAGTTGCATGTGTGTATTTAAACATTTAAACCATATCGATTTTGTAGAATCGGAAATACAATGTTTTACACTTTACAATTGTACAAAACAGATATTAAAATGGTGTATTTATGTATTTAAAAAATGATCTGTTAAACGCATGAGCTGAATATTCAATATGGGCAACATTTCTGGTGATGAATTATATTGGCGGATATTCCCTTCCACAGTTCAGTACTTCAGCTGTAAATTACGCTCAAAACCGTGATCAGTGTTAATTAGAATGAGTAAGACTATTTGGTAGGTCAGGTATCTGGTATATTTCTGAATGAATGCGTGCGAATATACAATCTCATTAATACAAGCACATGATAAAAGTGTGAAATAGATACAATTATACAGATTTTACAAAGTATGCTCATCTTTATTTGATTCTGAATTCAGCCACATTGAGATTGTATGGTTTAGGTGCCTAAATGAATGTATATTCATCAATATTTGTACAATAAGCTAGTGTGGAACTAGAAACTAATCAGTTGCTTAGTTAGAGTACATACACATTCAAAACAGTTCAGTACATTGACTTTGACATATGTTCTCATGAAACAAATGACGAAGGCGTTTGGTGTGAATGGATTTATACGCTGGCACGAACGTACTGACAAGGGAATCACACGCTATCGCGTTTCTAGAAACCATACTATTAATAATTACCTTATCGTTATGTTTGACCAATATCAATGTTGTTGTTTGTTGTTTGATGATTTTTGTGCATTTTGGCCGGTAGGATGTCCATGCTAAAATATTTATGCAAAGTAAAAGTGGTTTCAAGTATATGTAGACTGGAGATTTAAAATACAATATGCTCGCAATACGAAGGTGATATATAACTAACATAACAACTTTTGTGAAAACTGCAACTCGCTCTTGGTTGTTATTATTGTTGTAACACGAAAAAACATTCTCAAACAAGGATTGTTTGGTTGACCATTTCTCCTCGGATCAACTAGACTAACGCAGTATGTATTTATATAATGAGCCACATTTATCCTATTACCAGTTAAATAGAGAATACTATGTTAAGTGTGATTGTGAACTTGAATTTATCCCACGAGTTGAAGAAAGGTTTACACGGCGAGGCTTGCCTTGTAAGCCTTTCTGAGACGAGTGGGATAAATTCAAGTTCACAATCTCACTAACATAGTATTCTATTTTTCCTACAATATTTTTATTATATTTAATTTATTCCTGATGCAATCAAAATAGTAGTCTTAAATTACTAAATTAAACCAAAACAGATTAAATTAACTGAATCTAACATTGCGTATTAATATTATTGTGATCTTTCCCGTTTACAGAACTCGAAATAGTCCTTAAGAATTCGACGCAAAAGAAGAGTAACGAGACAAAATATCGCTATATGCCTCGATTCAAATTTAATCAGCGTTCCATATGTTACACACTCAAGTAGAACACAGACGGTTTTGTTCAAACTACAATTCTTGTTTCATCACTGTAAAATACCAAACAAATGGCTGCCATTTTGAAAATTACAAAATGTGTAGACTGGACCCTTACGTGAAACATGATTCAGCATTTATCCCCGCCGATATTGTTAATTTTAGTCTATAAACAATTCTTTCTTTTTTTACACACTTTTTACTAACTGACATAAAAAAGTAAAACATCTGCTGTTTCTTTTTCTACTCACCGAAGTTGTGTAATAACCATGTTTATTTTCGTCAAGTTTAATTTGCTTCCATTACGAGTGAAAATTCTGCACACATTTATTCATCGCCATTCAACTTTTCCATGTTAAAGCACTTGATTTAAGCAGGCAATTCTTTGTGGATAGACATTCTTTGATCGACTGACAAAGAAACGACTTATTCATCAAAGAAATTACTCTTTTAATTCAACATCGATTTCCGTTAAAAAGTTTAAGAACAATTACCTGACACTTTTCTTAAATTTAATCCATCAATTGTTCAACAAAACATCGCGTTATTCGAGTACATTCGACATTTTAACGAAATCGAAAATGAAGCCTCACCAGTTTCATTCCAGTTTTATATCACAACACTGTTATTTACATTGTATTATAATAATCCATCGTAAACACACACACCCGTAAATTCGTTAAACTACTGCGTACCCAATGACCTGAATGACGCAATCAAGTGATTTCGTCAGCTATGTCGTAAAATAAGGTCTTTTAAATTCAAACAGTTATGATTTCGGGTGAGCTCTTTAGCGTCGCGGTTAGAGTGTCTGGTTACCACGCGGGAGACCTTAGTTCAATCCCCCGTTGGATCGAGATTTTTTGTTCTTTAGCTAAACGAATTTAAAAGAAACGCTGCATTGGATTGATAACTTACGTCTTTTTTTTGTATACGGTATATTTATTTCAAAAATTAAACATTCATTTCATGTATGAATCCAAGTTTAAGAACAAATGAACGAGGAGTGAAAGGGAAAAAAAGTAGTCTATTTAGGTATGAGATAAAGGGTTTGAGATAAATCTTATCTTTTATGTATGGGTCGTATTTTGTTCTTTAAAATCATTTAGGTTTAGTATAAAAATCGATAGTGAAACAACGATCGAATAAACTTGAGCTATATACTATCGCTATTTTTTAGATCATTTTTGGGGTTTTCCAAAATTTGGAGAATCTGTTTTTGTCAACTACGCAAGAACAAAATCGTCAAAAATGCGATATTTGATAATAATTTATGGAAAAAAGGGTGGAAGTTTTTGATAAAGATCAAGTTTATCATGCTCGGCAAGCCTCGCGCTTCCATAGTTCTAAGTCTCGCATGATAAACTTCATCTTTATCCAAAACTTACATAATATTCTATATATATTCTGCATCTGTATGACGGGAACTTATGTTTTCCTGTCCTCGTTTTCCTGTACGCAAACGTTCAAATGATTAGTGAATGTTAATGAGCGCTATTTAAACTTTCAAATTGTTAACACATTGCGTCTCCGTTTCGTGTTACTGACGTAGTGTGTATGTAATGTTTTATTAATTTAAAGGGACTGTCAACCACGAATGACGAAAAAAGAAAAGTTCTGAAATACCGTATTTTTTACAATTATTAGTTTATATTGATTAAAATATCACGACTGGTATATTACATTACTTAAAAAAAGTTCATATTTTCAGTATATTCGGTAATAACATTTCGCGATGTGAAATCGAATGTACACACTATAAATAACGCAAGTAGAATGATCATTTTATATATAATATATATACAATTCACTACGCATGCACAATTTGCATTCCTGTGTTTACCACGTGACGAGGATGATCAATCTTCTTGCGTTATTTATAGTTAACTTGTAGTTACCTGGTAGACATACCCAGATACATGTATTACGGACTATACTGAAAATATGAAAACTTAACAATTTTTTTCTAGTAATGTAATATACCGGTCGTGATATTTTAATCAATATAAACTAATAATTGTATAAAAATACGGTATTTTAAAACTTTTCTTTTTTTTGTCATTCGTGGTTGACAGTCCCTTCAAGCATATATTAATGCACCTCTTCAGTTTGCATTTAAGCATATTATCTTATTTAGAACAACATTTCAAAATTGGTAACGCAATATTTACATTAACTTTGCAGTCGTTGTAATAGTCAGGTTGTTTTGTATATGTGTATTGCACCAAAGTGTATTTAATCAAGAGTTATTACTTGGACATTTATAATCAATTATGATAACCGGACATTAAGATAATGACAAGATTAATTATATCACTTTGTCTTAAATGATAATAATGTGTCTGTCTCGTCACATATTTCACATGGAGTAACGATACTAATGTAATAAATAGCCGTTTTGTTATGTTATCTGCTAGACAGGTTCTGTTTGAAAAGTGCAATCAACTATATAGTTTTAAAAACACGTATTGCTTATGTCAGAATTTAAAACAAATGCCTCACAAGAAGAAACTATTCCTGTCCCGAAATATGCTCACAGCATGTGTTAGCATTTTCGTGTTTATAAAACATGTTATACTAAAAACATTAACACACTTTCATGTACATTGATGCCAAGACATATTCAGTAATTTGAGCATATGAACTTCCATAACTACGAAGCAGCTAATTAATTCGTGACGTTAACATAACACTGAAAAAGGTATGTGAAGTTGGCTGTTCGATGTTAGCTGTTAATCAGATGTTTAAAATAGAAATGCACAGCTGTGCATTGGGTNAGCTAATAGAGATTGTCCAAGTGTAACATTTTGATGCTAAATAAAATATTATGATGATTTTATTTTTAACCTTATAACGAAGCTTATAAAACGCCCAAAGCAATCAGAAACAACGTAAAGCGGTAATGTACGTAATAGTGCGGATATCAAAATGTTGTACACGCTACGCATAGCCGAACACTCAAAACATACCTGTCACGTTATCAATGAAATTCCTCACTTACTATCGACCAATTAAAAGTTAACATCCCTCATCGCTTGTGGGCCCATTGAAGGATACATACATTTGTAAACACAATCCTTGAGGTGCGCAATAAACTAATCATGATGTACATCAGAGTTTTAAATATATTTTAGTATACTAGACTATGAACTATTACTTCCTGCATTAAATGAAATAAAAACCTACATAATTTATCCCCTTGGCTACCCACCTATAACTTTCTTTCGATTAGAGAGTGTCAGATATGGGGTGAGCTATATTTAAAATTACTCCCACGCAGTATAATAAACAAAAATAATAAAGAACCCGCGTTTCCCCGATCGTAAAATGATATACATCTAGTACCTCATCATTTGTTTCTTACTGGTCGTGCCCGCTTTGTTTAAATGAATATAAAATCCTAAAATAAAGAATGTTATTATTAAATACACCAAATGCCTCATGTAATAACCTGAAATTAAACTTTTGCTTATACATTACTGGGTAGACAATAAATAATGTGTTATCAATATGGTTGTTTACCGTTCTCTATGTTTTACTACCGAATCGATGTAAGCTGTATTTATTTTCTTGCAAATAATGTTGCACTTTTTGTCAAAATTTCTGTCT
>VMBQ01005643.1:48609-58609 GCA_007657795.1 Dreissena rostriformis
AGTAGTAGTAGTAGTAGTAGTAGTAGTAGTAGTAGAAGTAGTAGTAGTAGTAGTAGTAGTAGTAGTAGTAGTAGTAGTAGTAGTAGTAGTAGTAGTAGTAGTCGTCAGATTGCTTGAAAAGTATTAAGAATTATTCTTAAGCAATGCAATATTTCTTTTCGTACTTCTTCTTTTTGGCGAAGGCAGAATGCCGGATTGCCAATAAACTTTGAAACTTTGAAACTTAACAAATGAAGTATTTTATTTTATATTGACTCTTACACTATTAAAGTAAACAATTTGCAATATATACTTTTTATCAGGTATACTGTATACTTGTATTTTAAATATAAATTCACTATTATCAGTTCCAGTCGCTTTGCTAATTAAAATAGAGAATTTTATTTCTGTAAATTAACTATTATGAATTAAGTCTTCTATTTCGAGATCGACATCATTATTAACCATGTTGTAATCGCGACTATCTAAATCATCATTATTTCTGTATAAATGACTATAACAATTATGAAAAAGTGAAACATTGCATCCAATATATACATTCGTTTCCTTTATTCTGTTTTAAAAGTTTTCAAAATTGTTTTAGATTATAATTTGCTCATTCTTTTACGTTGGTGAGGATTCGTTTTTCTTTACATTTTGTGTAATGTAGACTTCATGGAATTGTCGAATGATTTTAATGGAATCAGTAGAACCAAGTAAAATATAACGTATAATAATAATATAGTCAATCTCGAAAGTCTTTCAACCGTTTATTTTTAGACGACGCATGAGTTACAATCAATTATTACCTGGCATCGTGAGTTAATTTAAGGACAAAGACAACATATTTGAAAATAATGCATCCATCAAGTCCAAACTTTAAATCGATAAAGCTCAAACTGCGCGATAAAGGATATTATTCTGCAACTTATGTTTGGTTTCATGGGCGTATTATAATTTTTGTTGAATTATTTTTAACAATAGGACATTTGGAATGAATTTGTTAAAGTTGCCATAAAAAACACCATAATTCCAGTATACGAATAAAACAAAAACAAAAATATTTACGAACACCAGTCGACTTGAAAACAAAGTTTACTATTTCTTTGTATTAAGCGTGCAATTTGATTAAATAATCTTAAATACCTCGTTACAAATAAATTATTTATTTATTATTTTCGCTTTGTATAACAGAACAGACAGTTTATTAAGATTTTCTATGCACATATTCTACACATACACATTTAAATAAAGGCATGTCCTAACAATAGACCCAAATAAATGCTTTGAATATATGAATGCATAACGTTCATTAATTCGCTCATGCATTAATAAAGACGTTATTTCAGGGACTTCCGTTTACAATTGTGCGTTATGTTAGCCTCCTACATGTTATTGTTTTTATATCACATGGCTAAAAGTGTTGACATCACTCTGCAGGATGTTAAAAATGTTTCCGATCTAATTTAACAATTCGCCATTGATAAACATGTAAGTGTTTAAATGATTTCAAAATACATTGCATGGTGCAAAATGTTTAAACCTAAATTGAAAACGAAAGAATACGGCATAAATCCAAATAAATAAATAAATACATGTCATTTAAACGGAACACATTCCGATCGTTTCAAATAAATATGACGAAATAAACTATAATTAAATCCTTTATATGAATTATCTATAAAAAAAAATGAATGTTCTTTTTCATTTTAACTGAACCTCAAGCTGTGTAATAATGCAACAATAACTAAAAATAGTATTAAAGCCGTTGCATTTCGGACATATTATTTTACAAGATGCACGTTACTTAAAACCAAGATCACAATGCCTGACTGAATCATACGTGATCTCACAAATAAACTCGTCAATTTAATTACGGTTATGTAACAGGGTATTCAAATACACTAATCCTCTAATAACCACTTACCCAATCAAGAGTGTGAGAGAGATTCAGTGTGGGTCAATGGTGATGAATGAGTGAGCTACAATATTAATGGTGCATGCTTTTTAGGTGAGATGAATTCAGATACATCTTTATGCTTTTATATGTATGAAACATTAGATTCAGTTCATGACTAAACCTTGTAAGAGGTACAAGCATTTTCCATTTGCTTAAACCCTATATCTTTAGGTTTTTCTACGTCTGGTCACTGGTGAGTCATTTTATTATTTTAAGTGTTTACTTGTATTATTGTTATAATTGTAATCATTAAATTATTTGAATTATATTGTATTTGTTAATTATCTGATTTATAATTTATTATAATACTTTATGTAATTATATTTCAGACCATCATTTACATATATTAAAAGCTTGGAACTTTACAACCCTTGTGTTGTTCACACAAACCCCGGTTACAGTTACATTAATCAATTGTGTCCGCATTGGTGAATTGGTTACTCGTTCATTGATGTGTTTTATTAATTCACGTACTGATAAATTAATGAAGCGAACAAAGTGGTCCGTTTTTACTTGCTTCGGATATGTTTATAATAACAGTATTAGTGTTCGATCCTTTTTCCAATTGTGATCATATGCATTTAATAAACCATTGAGTTTCGATCATTTTTTCTACATTTGATTAAATTTGCTAATTTAAGTTAATACGTTTGTTCGTTTTTTTTGTTCATTAATTTTTTACTAAGTCATTCATCCATACATCATCTTCATCGTTCATTTTTTGCAATTGCCATTTTCATGATCGCATGTTATTTTTGCGTTGTTATTCGGTAGTTGAAAAACAATGACACATGTTCGCCGTCTATCACCGATATCAGCAATTAAAATTTAATATAAATATTTTTAATATTGAAAGTTACAATTGAAACATATGACAACTATTATTACTTTGAGATTTCTTTGTAAGTTTCTAGGAGGATTTAAGCATATATGTCAGTCGCCTTAAAAAACAACACTATATTCTAGGATACGAAAATAAATGGAAAAAAACACATGTCAAGTTGAACACAAAATGTATTCCTCCTTCTTATAATTGTGTATTACATTGTATATGAAATGATTAAAGGTGTGGAATTCTTCATCTGAAATGTACTTGAGTAGCATATGTATTCAAATTGTATTTTCGCATTGGGTAACAATTGAGCCAAAAAGTTTGACTAGCGAAATTCATTACATGCATTCCTTCGCTCATGCATTCATATACCATTGGTTCAATAACTGTCGATACAAACTCCGTTATATTTGTGTTTCATACGTGTTCACATTTTTGTTCTTTTTATATTTATTTGCTAAAATTGTTACACTTGCCAAACTTTACAATGTGTTTTTTTTTTTTTTTTTTTTTTTTTTTTTTTTTTTTTATNAATGAAAAAAATCGAATGAATATTTATAGGTCATTGCAAGTAAAGAAAAGAAAACTATTATTAAACACTATATTTGAATCATCTTAAACACTTGAGGGTTTAACTCTATTTTAATCAACCCATTTTTAATCCATATGCTGTGTTATCAGGCAAACCGACCGACCCTATTCGGTCCTATTCGCTAAATAACTAGTATATGAACTAAATTTAAACGATGAAATACTGTTAAATATATATTTGCTATATTTCTTCCCTTAACATTCTTATTAAAGTTGGCAGTTACTCGTGTGTTGTAATTCCAAGTTCACGAAAACAGTTTGACCGACCAACCTAGCCTATTTTTTGGCGATGTTAGTGGACAGACTGAACATGTTTGGCGTTATGCAACACGTACTAAAATAATTGTAGCAAATGTGGGTGCATTTGGACATATTATTTTGCAACTATTGCTTCATTTTAAACCATAAACTAAATGATTGACTGATGTATAAATTCTTATACTTAGTATCTCATTAATAAAATAACTTTTAATTCACCCATCGTGTCATGCATTCATTCATAAGTAATTCGTGTATTATTCATCTGTTTTATTCATTCACGCACTGATAAATAAAAAATTGTGTGTTTCTACTAACTCCACACGCTCTATTATTTTTCCCAAATTAAAACTTTTTTTTTGCTAGAGACCATTCTTTTATTTAGACTAATTTTATTTTGATCATTCTTCACTTCATCCGCTTTTGAAAAACTCCATAGAAAAAATAAATGATTTGCATTACGTTGTTCCTTTTTTTCACAGTTCGTGTTTCCATTGTTTGGTTTATTTTTCACAATTTAAATTAAACCATTTTAAATCCACAATAAGTTATAAGGCCTAAACCGACGAACCATATTTTTCTATGGAATATATTCGCTAAATAAATATTATATAAACTGAAATAAACCAAAGAAATGATGTTAAATTGATATTTACAAGATATCTTCCATTTTACATCCTTATTAAACCAGGAAATTACTTGTAATGATTGTCTTAAATCAAAATTCACGAAAACAAATTTGCGGACCTACCTAGATTTTGTTTAGCGATGTAAGTGGAAACACTGAACTTTTTGGCCTTATGCCACAAATATTAAAATAGCAAATGTGGGTGCATTTAAACTCCATTTTTGTTTGCAACTTTTATTTTATTTTAACCCAAAATCCCAAATTTTTGACCGATTAATAAGTTCGTCTACAAATTATTTTATTAATTCAATTACTTTTAAATGCATCCATCGTTACCAGCATTCATCCATATATCACTTGCTTATTCTAATTAATCTGTTGCAATCATGCACCTACTGATAAATTAATAAGACGTAAAAAAATAATGTGTTTCTACTAACAAGCCCTACCCTATTTCCCCCCAATCGCAAATTTCTTTTGCTTCCCAGATTGAGTTGTTAGTCATTTTTGCTTTTTTCGATCATAAGCCCTAAATTAACTATTGACTTTCGATTATATTTTTGCTACATTCGATTACCTTTGCTAAATTAACTTTAAATTTACTAAAATTGACTTAACACTTATTATTACTTAGAGGTTTGGACGATTTCTGCACCAAATTATTTTAAGAAATAAAGAACTTGTCCTAAAAAAAAGATTATGAAAGAAGTTTAGCCGACCAATCTAGTTATTTTGTGATGATGTTAGTGAAAACAAACAACATGTCTTGCTCCAGTTCATACTTTGGTTCGGGAGTTTTATAATTCATTCATTATCACATTCACGATTAAAGATTCCTGCATCGTCCGTTCTTTGAAAAATGAAATCTCCATTCAATTTTCATTATAAATTATTTTATTCATTGACCGATAGAAAGTTATTATTCATTCTTTCATCATTCATTCATCGATGAAAATAAACGAGAGCCGCAACCAGCGAACATAATTACCAAAACACTGATTAGGGTAACTTCATAAACTCATTTGTGTGTTTTACTATGGGGATAATTTTTCACTCAAACATTTTATAATCATTAACACTATGTTTTGTTCCGAACGGTTAAACGCATGTTAAACTGATGAACTATGTTCAATGATTACAAATAACTTCGATTCAAGTCTGGTTTGGCAAATATGTTGCAATTAAATTGAAAACTATAAACGGTCCAGTATTTATGATCGAGACTTTTTTTACGTTGTTATTTGGTTACAAATAATCCATGTCTGTAATGAAAATCAGAATGAACAATTCAAGAGACATATGTAAGGTAAGGACTTTATAAAAAAATGTACTATATATTTTGTTCGCATGCTTGGCTTTTAATATTCCATTGCTTAAGTTTTACAACAAATAATAGTATACTCTGCAAGTTTCATCGACAGTCTAATACGTTTAAATAAATTAATGAATTTGCTTAAGACCATTCCTAGAACAAAAAATATTTATTTAGACTAATATTATTGTGATCATTCTTCTATTTATCCGCTTTTGAAAATAAATCATAGCAAAAATACATATATTGCATTCGTTCTTGTTTCAATCCAGCACCAAACTGAAGAAGAGAGGCTTCTTTTATTTAAACTGCTGATTAAAAAAAGCTTATACATTATTATTCAAAAGAAATAATTATTATTCACTATACTATTTAAATTAAATTTAGTTTTATCAAACCGTTAAAATCAACGCCTTATAGTTTGTAACTTAAATTTTGTTACCGAGATTTGTACACAATACGCAAAACATTGTTGGACTAACTAATTATTTAAACTGTTAACTTATTTAAATAATACTTAATACTTTGTTTATCGCATTATTATTAATATTATGACTTTTATGAATATTATGCATAGTATTATTTTATTATTATCATTATTATTATAATAATAATTATTATTATAATACTTAATATTTTTTATTTTTTTTTATTATTTTTATTAGTTTTATTATTATAATTATTATTACTATTTTATTTGTATATAATTTTTTATCATTTTTTTATCATTGTTAAATGAAGTTTTATTTTCTCAATGAACTGTCTTCAAAATAAGATTTGTAAAAGCAATTACGAAAAGCTTGAGTTTATTAAGTTGGTAATAATAAAAAAGCTATATACCTGAATTTTTAGTTAAAGCCAAAATACACAATAATCCAAGTATTTTATCCATTGTTATATTCCGTTTTAAGTCCACTGTTCAGGTGTTAATCCAATACAGAAATGACAAACAGCAGTCAATGCTCTCATTTTTATAGGCATCTGGTTCCTATAGAGAATAAACAAACAATCTTCGGAAACAAGTCTTATTTAGGTCTAAACATGAACATTCTTATCTTAATTATGGTAAATCACATACGAAACGCATGTTCAAACTATGTACCAACTTGATTATGTTCTTGATTAAACATGTTTAAACCAGAAAAATGAACCAACTTCATTGTTTGCGAGTCCCGCCACTTCTGACGCCCAGAGCATGCCCAGACCACAAAACATGCAATGTCAAACACATGAACGTACATCAATCACAGATTTGAATTCACCGCATTGTTCTTACGCATAACAAATCGGGGTACGCGCTGAGCCACGTATGTATGGAATACCACAATAGTCACCTTGGCCGAATATATACCGCAGCCTTTATCATGAAGCGGGGAACAGCCGCTTAAAAAAGAAAACGAACATGAAGGCTGGTTCACAGAAGGATATCTTTTATGGTTTATCGTCATGCTTTCAAAAGTGTTATCTTTCGCGTAAAGATACATATATACAATATCAGTTTTAACACAATCTCATGTTGTGTTGCCAGATATGGAAAACTGTTCACGAAAATCGTTTTATTTTGTAAGTATTGAGAGTAAGAGGTCGATTACACGCTACACATTGAATAAAGCTGACAATAATATGCACATTTTTATGTCCCCCACTATAGTAGTGGGGGACATATTGTTTTTGCCCTGTCTGTTGGTTGATCTGTTGGTTTGCGCCAACTTTAACATTTGCAATAACTTTTGCAAAATTGAAGATAGCAACTTGATATTTGGCATGCATATGTATCTCATGGAGCTGCACATTTTGAGTGGTGAAAGGTCAAGGTCATCCTTCAAGGTCAAAGGTCTAATATATGTGGTCAAAATCGCTCAATTTATGTACACTTGCAATATTTCAATATTCAAGATAGCAACTTGATATTTGGCATGCATGTGTATCTCATGGAGCTGCACATTTTGAGTGGTGAAAGGTCAAGGTCATCCTTCAAGGTCAGAGGTCAAATATATGTGGCCAAAATCGCTCATTTTATGAGTACTTTTGCAATATTGAAGATAGCAACTTGATATTTGGCATGCATGTGTATCTCATGGAGCTGCACATTTTGAGTGATGAAAGGTCAAGGTCAAGGTCATCTTTCAAGGTCAAATATATGGGTCAAAATTGCTCATGTAATGTCACTTCTGCAATATTGAAGCTAGCAATTTTATATTTGACATGCATGTGTATCTCATGGAGCTGCACATTTTGAGTGGTCAAGGTCAAGGTCATCCTTCAAGGTCAAACGTCATATACGGGGACATAGTGTTTCACAAACACATCTTGTTAATTTTGTCTCCGATCGGGTTGTTCAACATAACTACCTTAACGCAAGAAAAAAACTCTTACATCTCATCGGCCTCAATATAACAAGGCAACGCAAACTACAGTGGTTTTTATTTGTTTCAAACTTTAAAGTCCTCACGATCTGAGGCTTCATTTTGTAAGGACCCTACTGTGTAGATTGTCATTGGGCAAATGTGAATGCCGAGAGAGCCATAATACCATTTAGAGTAAACATTGAATAATGTTTAAGTCTATTTTTTGAAGCAAACATGTGTGTATTATGCTGTAAAATAGGGTGGTTTTGAATGAGTGTTGTGATTGTATACATTCGGTGGTAAAAGAGAATACTTTCAGTGTCAGTAGTGTCAACTTGTGTACGTCTGATGTCCATTCACAGGAACTCCATACCGCCGGAGCAAGAACAAGTCCACCTCCCCACCGTGCAGCCAAACCGGGCACACGGACATTAACTCAGTTCTCGCCAATCCACAGCCATTCGAGACAGAGCGGAACAAAAGCCCCACCCCTTTCGCGGTTTTATGCATGATTGTTTCTTGCGATTGGCGATTTGTTGACATAGTCTGGGTATATGAGTGTATACCTTTTTTATTGAATTTGGATGTTGTGGATTAATTTGTGCGATAGGGTTAATTTGAAATTTGTAGGTTACGCTTTCAATCGTAAGCCAGGCACTAGCAGGCGTAAGAACGGGATCGAAGGACGCCCTTATTCCAGAGACGATCAATAGTAATAATAATAATAGCTATATTTGTCTGCATCATTCCTTACCAAAAAAAATGTTCTTTAAAAACTTCCATGTGCGATAAGTAATAATTAACATGGTAAACACTATGGGTCAAATGATAACATCTTGACTTAATACGCATCGTCGGATACTCAAGACACTTCTCATTGTCATTACATGACAGTACTGATAAATGAAGAGGAGCGGACTGCGGCAAACGTTGGTGTCCGACGTAGCTTTTAATATAGCAATACTTAGCTCTTAGGCGCAACGTGATGTGTGACATGCATGGTATTAATGTCCGGCAAGTGTGTAGTTTCCAATGAAAGCGTAGCCTCATGTGGAACTAACCTACATGTGTAACACAACGCCATCATATAAAAACTCCGTCATTTAAAATATTATGTAAGACATTGTTTACCAGTTTCGATTATAAAAAAAACAGTTATCCTCCGAATATAACACATTGTAAAACGGGATGTTTCGTACTTATCATTTAACCAGTTTAAACATTTTGTCATGCACACGACACCATACACCTGTTTTTTTATGAAGAGTTTTGTCTTCATGCTCACTTAACATCAATAGGATTGCCAAAGCATTGTTAACGCATTAAAAAGGCCAATAGAATGAAGATTTGCTGTACGGTAGGCATGCGTACAAAGAATTAGTATGCACGATATATTATGCACGTTTGTAACATTCACCAAGAAGCAAAAACTCTGTTAACATTGTATGTTTTTATTTGTTTGTTATTGATAAACACATGGTCTCTGTTTTGCAGTGTTCGTAATTATTCACCATTGAGAAGAAATGTAAATTATGTTTTAATTGTGCAGAGAAATCAGTAGGAAAAAAACATAGGATTTCATTGGTATTCCCTTAAAACATCCGGTAATTTTCCACTGCGGAGCGCCAAACAAATATAACGAAGAAACAAAAGAATTCAAACACGATCATTAAAGCTGTATACTCCTTGTATGATTTCCTCCAGCATTATATACATTTAAGTCTAAAAGTCTAATATAAGGTTATAAAAAGCCGCAATGTGTATAGGGCGGAAAGTGGTGAAGTAGAACAGATGTCTTGCTGAATATTAAAGAGTATAGATATGTTTCGCATATTTTGAATATTAAATTTTCTGATATCGTTGTCGTTTATTTTTGTTTGTTAAATTAAACGTTTTCTTTCCTGTTTATAGCACATTTCGTAAATGTATTTTTATAAGACCTGAGGCAATCAATTTTTAAAGCACATTTCGTAAATGTATTTTTTATAAGAACTGAGACAATGAATGTATTCCATTTAAATGCGAATCATTTATGTTATTTATACAATCCATTCAATAAGTTTAATGTCCTGTGCCCNGTGCCCCACCCCCC
>VMBQ01005644.1:0-21852 GCA_007657795.1 Dreissena rostriformis
GTTGAGAGAACTAACGGTGATTTATGCCCCCTAAAGACATGTTTCTATGTTGAGAGAACTAACGGTGATTTATGTCCCTTTAGAGATTCTGATTTATATTGAAGATAAATTTAATAGAACAGGTCTATTGGGTGGGATGTGTGCTGTCAGAGAATTTAGAGGGTTTAAGGCTGAGGTAGACTAATGAAGATATTATTATTATTATTGACATTAATGTGACATTATTTTGTTAAACATTCATGTCTCATAATTTTGTTAAATTTGTATGAAACGATTTTGTTAAAACTTAATGTGGAATTGTTTTGTTAGAAAAATTGTGTGAAAACAATTATACTAAATGGGTTTTTATTGAAGTCGTTTAGATATTATTAATATAGGAAGAAAATAACGATGTTGTTTTTCTAACCGATTTACATACGAACAAATGTGCGTGTTTTAGAGTAATGATTCTACATAGTGTTTAATTTTGTTAACAAATCGTTTGCCCACAAAAAGTTTACTATGTAATTGGAAATTTCTCCGGTCCTCATATATAGCTGGTTATAAAACTATTTTATTATACTAGATTGCAGTTTTATTCTTACATAAGGTGGAAATCAAAGAAATCCGTGTACAGTTTTAAATATACGTACAAGGCAGTTTTAAATTCAAGTACTATTTTCCAGAAAGCTTATGTATTTAAATATGGCTCCCCATTCTAAATCACAACATAGCCAAATTGTTGTTGTATTTTGATATTTTTGGGTGTGGCTGCGTGTTTAATACGTTATATTTATGTTATATATTTTTCTTTTTTTGCTAAATTACTTAATGCCAAACGCAATTCATCACGTTGTTATGTGTACACTATTACCGTCTAATTCAAATTTAGCTTGTACGTTTAATCGTTCTATTTTTACTCGTTCTATTTTTAAATTATGATGTCACTTCTCACGTGACCCACCCGAAATCCCAAAACCTCGTGCCCTGTGGTCTGTATTGTTTTGTAATACAAATTCGTTGTTTTATACCAGAAATAAAATTTTGTAAAATACTATCTTGTATATAGTTGTTGAAATATTTGGAGATATTTATTCGTGTTGTTAAGTTACCTAAATTTAGTACTGAAAACACTTAAGTGATTTTCTTTGTCTAACCTGTGCGAGTTTCTGTATTTTAGGAAAATATACATTTGTTTAAAACCCGTCTTTCGTTTCCTGTGTTAGTCAGATTACTGCAACTTCGTCAAAAATAAAAATGCGAAGTTTAAAAAAAAAGTTTTAAACTGTGAAGCAGCGAATAGGTTTTCCACAAAAAACGTCGTTACTTGATTTTTATTGAAATAATGATGCAAATATCAATGGTTGAAATAAAAAAGCTTCCGAAGAAAATGTGTTTCACTTATGTGTATATAACTGTCGAAATTTCGTTAAAATGTACACTTAAATGAAAATACTGTAAAATGGGTTCTTCTATTATATTAATGAGTGTATATACACGTAAGCCCCTACATAAAGTTGTTTAAAGATAAGACACTCTCGAGACCGCGATTTCTCTTTTTTTATGTTTAACCTTAAATTTGTTACCTTGACATTCATTTGTTCTTTTCGTGACACGTCTTAAGGCAGTGTGTTTGTAACTTCCGCATATTTATTAACCAGGTTTTCTGAAGGAAAAAACTGGTTATTAGATTGGCGAATGCGGGCGGGCTGGCGGGCTGGCGGGCTGGCTGGCGGGCTGGCGGGGGGAACAAGCTTGTCCGGGCCATAACTATGTCGTTCATTGACAGATTTTAAAATCATTTGACACATTTGTTCACCATCATTGGACGGTGTGTCGCGCGAAATAATTACGTCGATATCTCCAAGGTCAAGGTCACACTTTGAGTTCAAAGGTCAAAAATGGCCATAAATGAGCTTGTCCGGGCCATAACTATGTCATTTATTGTCATATTTTAAAATCATTTAGCACATTTGTTCACCATCATTGGACGGTGTGTCGCGCGAAATAATTACGTCGATATCTCCAAGGTCAAGGTCACACTTTGAGTTCAAAGGTCAAAAATGGCCATAAATGAGCTTGTCCGGGCCATAACTATGTCATTTATTGTCATATTTTAAAATCATTTGNATTATGTTACTGATTCTAATGTGACATTTTAAACCAAACATTATACAAAGTAAATTGTTTTTTTATGTATCTCTTGTTGAAGGCTGTTTTAAGTTCTCACATGACACGTTTTGGCATGTAGAGTGACACAATTGGGCAATAATAACTATTTTAATGACACATGTTGTCACTACTAAAATGTCAAACCTTAAATGATACATTAAGAGACGAAGCTACAATTTGTACCGCGGTCACATTAAATTACAATTGAGTTAAGAAAAACCACTTAGCAGAAAGCACATATTAATAACCTTTATGCTTGCAGTAATTACAGTTTGGTACTTTTATCGCGACGAAGATTCAAATACATCAAGTTGGACAAAGCTGTGATTATATCGTTGAACGTAGTATCATTATACGCCTTTTCGTTGATATTACATAAAGTCATATAGGTTAATGTAACCAAACATTACCGAGAATTATATATTGAGCATAATAATCATAAGATTGAATTATTAATGAAACCATAATTTTGTAAGCAGTCGATCTAATTAGTTAGTATTTAAATGTTAACGATTCGAACCGTATTCGCGAAGCGTTCTTCAACTTGCATTTAGATTACGCATGATATCGGTATGAGATCAGCTAATTTGCATATGTTTGTATCTGGCTTAAGTACAATATGTAACATAATGATTATTTTGGTTTTATGTAAAGTGCATATTACGTTATAAGTTGTGTAAATGCTCACAATGGACGGAGTGATATTTTAGGAAACAACACGCACGCTACCACAAATTACGACATTGGAAATGAAGAAGAAAAACATGTTTGTTTTTCGTTTCGGTCGAGTAATGTGTATTTCCATTACTTTAAAAAAATCACCATATCGAGAGGGAAACATTCAAAGTTGTCACTTAAATGGGCAATAAAGAGTTGATTTAAATGGACTCGCTCACAGATTGTCGAAATTAAAAGTTTCCAACTTGTTGTCATTGTTTCAATAAACAAAAGAACAATGAACATTCGGGGCGAAATAACACTTTTGACGTAAATTCATACTGCAAGCACATTTCTGTAAATGATTAATGGAAAAAACAATTGAATCTAAACGACAATACTGACTGGAGAATAATATATATAATTCCTTTTAAGTCAACAATGGATACATATTTGCGTAATTTCCAATATAAATTCTTATCTCGAATAATACCAACAAATACATTTTTAACAAAATGCGGACTGAAAGAGTGTAGTATGTGCGAGTTTTGCCAATCAGATATTGAAACAATTGACCACTTATTTTGGGAATGCGCTCACATTTAAGAATTATGGACAAAACTGCAGTACTTTCTAAAACAAGTGAATATTGAATTAAAATTAAACAAAGAAATGGCCTTTTTTGGCATTATCAACAAAAAAGTTTACAGCGATATTTTGAATTTTATATTAATTTTAATAAAAACATTCATATTTAACATGACAATTAAAAAATGCATCCCAAACTTTTTTTTTTTTATTAATAACCTCAAGCTAAAAATACAGACAGAAGCAGAAATTGCCCTCATTAAAAACAAACATGAAAAACATAACCAAAAATGGATCCACTTTATAAGATATTTTTCAACCAATTCTACTTAGATAACCTCTTTGAATACATATGTGCCCATACTCTTAACATTAGTATGTTTTTTTTTTGTTTTATTAAACGTCAACCAAACGTATAACTTTAACCCAATAAAGAATTAAGAGCTTTTTTATTATGATTTGAACATGTTTGAAAATGTTATGTTTATTTTTTCATGAACTGTATAAACACATTGTGTGTTTTGTGTAAATGCGTGTGCGTGCTTGCGTGAGTGTGTGAGTCTCTGTGTGTGTGTGGGGGGGTGTGGGTGTGTGTACGCGTGTGTGTGTATGTTTGTGTGTCTGTGTGCGTGTTTTGTGTAACAATATATGTTGTATGTGTACCAACTTGTATGAATGTTTACACTGTAGCATATTTCTATATACTATGTTCAACTCAAAATAATTTGAATGAATGTGTCTTTTATGTTATATTACCCATGTTTTTGTATTTGCAAATGTTACTGGCGTCAATGTAAATATCAAACATGGAAAAATAAATGAGAAAAAAAAGAATACGATCATCCAACATCCTCTACTTCTGTCACCAGTTAGCTATAATAATGTCGTTTCTATTCTGCCCAGCGTCCGATATTCATCTTTTATATGTTTTTTTGTAAAAATGACTTGACGATAACATACACATATTTAATGCAAACGGGATGTGTTTTTTTTTCAGGATAAAAACGTCTTGAGAAAAAAACTCAATAGAAAGTTTTCTTGCTTCATCTCAGGTTTACTTCCAAGATAAGATAAATTTTTCTCGAGTCATCTCAGGTTCACTCCCAAAACTAGGTAATTTCCCTCGAGTCATCTCAAGTTCACTCCCAAAACTAGGTAATTTTCCTCGAGTTATCTCAGGTTCACTCCCCACCCTACGTAATTTCAATCGAGTCATCTAAGGTTCAGTCCCAAAACTAGGTAATTTCCCTCGCATTATCACCTGTTCAGTCCCAAAACTAGGTAATTCCCCTCGCGTTATCACGGGTTCAGTCGCAAAACTAGGTTATGTCCCTCGCGCTATCACGGGTTCGCTCCAAAAACTAGGTAATTTATCTCGCGCTATCACGGGTTCACTTCCAAAACTATGATATTTCCCTCGCGCTATCACGGGTTCACTCTCAAAACTATGTTATTTCCCTCGTGATATCATGGGTTCACTCCCAAAATTATGTTATTTCCCTCGCGCTATCACGGGTTCACTCTCAAAACTAGGTAATTTCCCTCGCGCTATCACGGGTTCACTCTCAAAACTAGGTAGTTTCCCTTGCGTTTTCACATATGCACCCCAAATTAGATAGTTTCCCTCGCGCTTTCACAGGTTCACTCTCAAAACTGGTAATTTTCCTTGCGTTATCACATGTTCAGTCCCAAAAATAGGTAATTTCCCTCGCGTTATCACAGATTTAGCGCCCAAACTAGGTTTTTTTCCCTTGCTCTATCACGGGTTCACTCCCAAAACTAGGTAATTTCCCTCGCGCTTTCACAGGTTCACTCCCAAAACTGGTAAGTTTCCTCGTGCTTTCACTGGTTCACTCCCAAAACTAGGTAATTTCACTCGCGTTATCACAGATTCTGTCCCCAAACTAGGTAATTTCCCTCGCGTTATCACAGATTCAGTCCCCAAACTAGGTAATTTCCCTCGCGCTTTTGTGGGTTCACTCCCAAAACTAGGTTATTTCCCTCGCTCTATCACGGGTTCACTCCCAAAAAAAGCTAATTTCCCTCGGGCATTCACAGGTTCGATTCCAAAACTGATAATTTTCCTCGCTCTTTCACAGGTTCACTCCCAAAACTTATAATTTTCCTCGCTCTTTCACAGGTTCGCTCCAAAACACTAGATGATTTCCATCACGCTTTCACATTTTCAATCCCAAAACTAGGTCATTTTTCTCGCGTTATCACAGGGTCTCACAAGACTGTTTTATTACGATGCGGTTCTCGTATGAGAATATGAACGGGAAACGTACACAAAATGTGTATTTAATTGTTAAAATCGGATTAATATCGTAAACAGGAGTATACAAATATCTTAATTAAATAATGCCACTATATGTTTAAGCCAAATATAACGTGATTGTTGATTGATAAATGCACAGACAATACAAGTAATGTTTTGACAATGTTAACATGCAATTAAATAAACTACATGTTATAGTATAAAAGTTGCATTGTATAAAAACACTTTCCCGAACTTATTTTCCGGCGGAGATGTCTTTCCCAGGTTTTGTCCTTTCTTGATCGTTATCAAAAGCCAATAAAGGGTTGATGACATTTCTCGCCAGTTGAGTCTCATTGTTGAGCTTAACTTTTAAAGTTACCCGTCGACAAACAATCCAAAGGCGTCCTTGTTTCATTCCATGTAAGCATCATATAATGTAGATAATTGTCTGTCAAAAAAGTATGTAGATATTGTGCGAAAACGAATTATATGCCATAAACCCGTGTAACGTTGACCTTTAACTTGGTATAACATCGAAAGATGTTTTATCCCCCTTCCCAAGTAACCAGCATTACAAATTAAAATCATTGTATGTCGAAGCGTTATCTAAGATACCGTGTGTGCTTAACATACATCTTCACTTCATAATAACCTATGTGTACTCGTACTACAATATACAATTACCAATCAAACTGTTATAGACCATACTTTCATGTTCGGCATGTGTGTTATGGTGACAAAACATCCTTCTTATATACGTTAAAATGACAATATATTCACGTGTCGGGCGCATCAATTATACTGGTACAGATATCAACTGACGTGTCGGAAAAAATGATTGTGCTAACACAGAAATCCTATTGCCGTTCTAACGCATTAGTTCTTCTCACACTGACATAATGCTATCGTTTAAGACACATCCGTTTTACCCACACAGACATCCTACTGCATTGTCAGACACATCGTTTTACCAAAACATACANTAAGAATTATGGCCCCTTTTTTTCCACTTAGAATATGCATATTATTGATAAATCTTTGTTTAAGTTTGCGTACCACCTAAAATATTGTCTTTGTCCCTTGACATATTGCTTTCGTATTTTGCATACTTCTTAACCAACATGACCCCAATCTATAAAAAAGAGCAGACAACTGTTACCACAGGTACTTGAAAAAAAATGTTTGGTCCTTATACATGTATGTTGACATGTTTAAATAATATTGAAATGACCAGCCATTTAATGATAATTAAATACGGAGTGGCAAACACTTATTGACGTTTTAACCTAAAGGCTATGAAATCTTATCTGTAAATTAATAAGTGACTGACCTTTTCAAATAGTATAAGTGTTTGAATATTTTAGTGAAATTGGGTTATACCGTTTGAAGAATAATGTCCAACAATAATTAAATTTAAACATTATCATTCATAATCAAACTGTGTAATTGCATCATTACTTGACACACGTAACTTCCGTGAGGGACACATCCGTTATACGAACACAGACACATGTAACTACCGTGTGGGACACACCCGTTATACTGGCAAATAAACCAGACTGCCGTGATGGCAACAACCGGTATATCGATACATACAACATACTGTCGTGTCGAAGTCATTGGTTTAACTGACACAGACAACGTTCTTTCGTAACAGACATACGCTGTTCTGACACAGACATCCCCCTTCCATGTCGGACTTAAGCTGTTCTGACACAGACATCCCCCTACCGTGTCGNACACCCTAATGTAGTGTCGGACACAACCGTTATATTGACACAGACACCCTACTATTGTGTCGGAAACAACCGTTTTACTGACAGAGACACCAAATTGTAGTGTCGGGCACTTCCAATATACTGACTCAGACACCCTTTTGTATTGTCGGACAAATATGTTATTCTGACACCGACATCACACCACCGCTTTGGATAAATCCGTTTTGCTGTTACAGAAACCATATCGCCGTGTCGGACACATCCGTTGTACTGACACAGACACCCTACTGTATTGTCAGACACATCATTGACGTCACATAAATACCATAATGTCATCTTGACACATTCGTTATACAGACACAAGAACCCCACTGTCGTGTCGATCACATTCGTTTTACTAACACAAACACCCTACTCCCGTGCAAAACACATCGAAAATGATGAAATGTACATGTGCATCAGCTCGCTTTGCATAACAGATCCGTTACCCAGACCAAGACATATTGCAGCAGTGCCAGATACATAAATGACGTAAAAGAAAAACACAAGATTGCCGAACAGACACGCCGATGACGTCAAAAACTTTCCACCACGAACATCAATAACAAAAAAGTTGTTATTGAATACGGAACGTATTGGTATTGAATAGGTAACATTGCTATATAAAATTTATAGTTAATATGTGTTATATATTAACGCATATTTTACACATTTGTAAATAATATTTATTTCATGCAAGGCGGTTAATGAATTGAGAATACCAGTGAATGAAAACCGTAGTATTTCTCCAAAGCTCCAGTAAAATGATCACGCTTTATCATTTCACTTGCGGCGAAGTTTTTTTTAGAAATTTTAACAACGAGTTTAAGTTATTTAAATAGGTAAATAACATAATTACATGTTACATTTTTGGGGCGATTGCCTTCTACAATTCGCCCCATAGGAAACATAATATACGTATACCAAAGAATAAAGTCCGTTACTACAACTAACCACTTTACATCCAGATTCTGCATTCGCAAACTTAATAGCTCCGATCACATGGTATTAGTATTCATGCGTAAAAACATTATCACGTGACCAATTGAACAATTAAAATTTCCCCTTCTGAAATGCTCATCAATAAATCCGGTTCAATCCAGTTTTGCCCGCCTTTACGGTGTTATAACAGTTTGACATCATCAGCTTACAGCCCGCGTTCCATCCATGGTAACGTCTTTTCACTGTGGCAATAGCACCCGAGTTACACGCAGTCCTCATGGAAGGTGTATATAGCGACGAAATATCGGTTCAATACTGAACTATCTACACTCAACCGATACAGCGCATTTATGTTCTTTCGTTTTAAGAAATCAACTGCGTTCGCGATATGGGCGTCAAAATTTAATTACCACGCGCTACATTGTTTACTGTCAAAGTAAACATCTCAATGTTCTCTACGCTACAAAGTTTTTATCTGACATTTTGCCCGTGCTTTTCATGCCAGTTTTGAACTTTTTCCTTACACACGAAATACATGCTGTGGTTGTCACTTTCACAGCAGCTAAACTACTCTAGTAATTCAGTCCTACATCAAATCAATCAGTGTTTTTATCTTTCTGAGAAAAAAATAGAGTTAGTTTATAAAACTATTTACTCGGTGTGCATACTTTGTCCCCATGACACATGTTCATAGTGTTTTAACGACCACAACATTTGAGCAAAATCAACTCACCAGTACTTTCAGTACTTTGATTCATATATTAATATGTAAGGTTTGCGTGCTAGAACCCGATGTCACTGTTTATACTACAGATTTTTAATTGAAACTGCACACATGTGTTTGGGGTCATTGATACACCATCACAGTTTGGTGTGCCTAATAGCAATCCGCTCGATCAAACCGCGTTGTAAAGTCCATCACATTGCGTCGTAAAGTGTTATCAAATCGCGTCGAGAGGTCCGTACAATATCTCGTCGTTATGTCAATCAACACGCGTCGTACGGTGCGTGAAATCGCATGGGGAGGTCCATCCTATTCCAGTGAAACGTGCATCAGATCGTTTAGAAAGAGCATCCAATCGCGCCTGAATGTCTATCAAATCGTGTGGTTATGCCCACCAAGGTATGGGATACCAAAGGGATCGAAACATTTACTTCTGCTGCAGCAGAAAAAAATGCATTGAAATGAACCTTACGACGCACTTTGGTATAGGATATCAAAGCGGTCGAAACTTAAACTTCTGCTGCAGCAGAAAAATCCTGCTCGAGCAGCATTTATTTTTTTATTAAGCCCTTGAACCCATCAGCAAATCAAATTTGAGCTTACAAACAGTCGACATAAGCTACCTCTACGGATTGGCTGACGGGTTCAAGGGCTTAATCTAAAAATAAATGCTGCTCGAGCATTTATTTTCTGCTGCAGCAGAAGTTAAAGTTTCGATCCCTTTGGTATCCCATACTTTGGTGGGCATAACCACACGATTTGATAGACATTCAGGCGCGATTGGATGCTCCTTTCCAAACGATCTGATGCACGTTTCACTGGAATAGGATGGACCTCCCCATGCGATTTCACGCACCGTACGACGCGTGTTGATTGACATAACGACGAGATATATAACGGACCTCTCGACGCGATTTGATAACACTTTACGACGCAATGTGATGGACTTTACAACGCGATTTGATCGAACGGATTGCTATTAGGCACACCAAACTGTGATGGTGTATCAATGACCCCATACACATGTGTGCAGTTTCAATTAAAAATCTGTAGTATAAACAGTGACATCGGGTTCTAGCACGCAAACCTTACATATTAATATATGAATCAAAGTAATGAAAGTACTGGTGGGGCGAGTGGTTAGTTGCAGTAACGGACTTTATTCTTCGGTATGCGTATATTATGTTTCATATGGGGCGAATTGTAGAAAGTAGTCGCCCCAAAAAATGTAACATGTAAAATGATGTTATTTACCTTATTAAATAACTTAAACTCGTTGTTAAAATTTCTAAAAAAATCTTCGCCGCAAGTGAAATGATAAAGCGTTATCATTTTACTGGAGCTATGGAGAAATACTACGGTTTTCATTCACTGGTATTCTCAATTCATTTACCGCCTTGCATGAAATAAATATTATTTAAAAATGTGTAAAATATGCGTTCATATATAACACATATAAACTATAACTTTTATATAACAATGTTACCTATTTAATACCAAATTGACGTTCCGTATTCAATAACAACTCTTTTGTTATTGATGTTCGTGGTGGAAAGTTTGTGACGTCATCGGTGTGTCTGTTCGGCAATCATGTGGTTTTTGCACGGGAGTAGGGTGTTTGTGTTAGTAAAACGAATGTGATCGACAGTGTCTGTATAACGAATGTGTCAAGATGACATTATGGTATTTATGTAACGTCAATGATGTGTCTGACACTACAGTAGGGTGTCTGTGTCAGTACAACGGATGTGTCCGACACGGCGATAGGGTTTCTGTAACAGCAAAACGGATTTATCCGAAGCGTTGGTGTGATGTCTGTGTCAGAATAACATATTTGTCCGACAATACAAAAGGGTGTCTGAGTCAGTATATTGGATGTGTCCGACACTACAATTTGGTGTCTCTGTCAGTATAACGGTTGTTTCCGACACAATAATAGGGTGTCTGTGTCAATATAACGGTTGTGTCCGACACTACATTAGGGTGTCTATTCCAGTATAATGGATGTTTCCGACAAATCAGTAGGGTGACTGTGTCAGTATAACAGATCTGTCCGCTTCAACCGTAGGTTGTCTTGGTCAGAATAACTTATCTGTCCAACACTACAGTAGGGTGTCTGGGTCAGAATAACTTATGTGTCCGACACTATAGTCGGGTGAATGTGTGAGTATAACGGATGTGTACGACATGATAGTAGGTTGTCTGGGGCAGAATAACATATGTGTCCGTCACTATAGTACCGTGTCTGGGTCAGAATAATGTATGTGTCCGTCACTATAGTACGGTGTCTGGGTCAGAATAATGTATGTGTCCGTCACTATAGTAAGGTGTCTGTGTCAGAATAACTTATGTGTCCGACACTATAGTCAGGTGTCCATGTGAGTATAACGGATGTGTCCGACACTTTAGTATGGTGTTTGTGTGAGTATAATTGATATGTCCTACACTACAATAGGTTTTCAATGTCAGTATAATTGATATATCCGACACTTCAGTAGGGTGTATGTGTCAATATAATTGCTCTGTCCGACACTACAGTTGGGTCTGTGCAAGTATAATGGATGTGTCGGGCCTTACAAAAGAGTATATTTAGTTGAACCGATGTGTCCGGCATGGACATAAGGGTGACTGTGTCAGTATAACAGATGTATACAAATGTGTCCAGCACGCCAGTTTGTGATAGTTTAATGGATGTGTTTAACGCCACAGTAGAATGTCTAATTCGGTACCACAGATGTATCCGTAAAGGCAGAAGTTGTATGTTTTGGTAAAACGATGTGTCTGACAATGCAGTAGGATGTCTGTGTGGGTAAAACGGATGTGTCTTAAACGATAGTATTATATCAGTGTGAGAAGAACTAATGTGTTAGAACGGCAATTTGATTTCTGTGTTAGCACATTCAATTTGTCCGACACGTCAGTGGATATCTGTGCCAGTATAACTGATGCGTCCGACACGTGAATATATTGTCATGTTCACGCATGTAAGAAGGCTGTTTTGTCACCATTACGCACATGCCGGACATGAAGGTATGGTCTATAACAGTTTGATTGGTAATTGTATATTGTAATACAAGTACACATAGGTTATTATGACGTGAAGATGTATGTTTAGCACAAACGGTATCTTAGATAACGCTTTGACATACAATGATTTAAATTTGTAATGCTGGTTACTTGAGAAGGGGGATAAAACATCTTTCGATGCTGTACCAAGTTTAAGGTCAACGTTACACGGGTTTATGGCATATAATTCGTTTTCGCACAATATCTACATACTTTTTTGACAGACAATTATCTACATTATATGATGCTTACATGTAATGAAACAAGGACGCCTTTGGATTGTTTGTCGACGGGTAAAAGGTAAAGCTCAACAATCTTACTCAACTGGCGAGAAATGTCATCAACCTTTTATTGGCTTTTGATAACGATCAAGAAAGGACAAAACCTGGGAAAGACATCGCCGCCGGAAAATGAGTTCGGGAAAGTATTTTTCTACAATGCAACTTTTATACTATAACATGTAATTTATTAAATTGCATGTAAACATTGTCAAAACATTACTTGTATTGTCTGTGCATTTATCAATCAACAATCATGTTATATTTGGCTTAAACATATAGTGGTATTATTGAATTAAGATAAATTTGTATACTCCTGTTTACGATATTAATCCGATTTTAACAATTAAATACACATTTTGTGTACGTTTCCCGTTCATATTCTCATACGAGATCCGCATCGTAATAAAACAGTCTTGTGAGACCCTGTGATAACGCGAGGAAAATTGCCTAGTTTTGGGAGTGAAAATGTGAAAGCGTGATGGAAATCATCCAGTTTTTGGGAGTGAACCTGTGAAAGAGCGAGGAAAATTATCAGGTTTGGGAGTGAACCTGTACAAGAGCGAGCACAATTACCAGTTTTGGGAGTGAACCTGTGAAAGCGCGAGGGAAATTAGCTAGTTTTGGGAGTGAACCAGTGATAAAGCGAGGAAAATAACCTAGTTTAGGGAGTGAACCCACGATAGCGCGAGGGAAATTACCTAGCTTGGGGACTGAATCTGTGATAACGCGAGGGAAATTACCTAGTTTGTGGACTGAATCTGTGATAACGCGAGTGAAATTACCTAGTTTTGGGAGTGAACCTGTGAAAGCGCGAGGAAAATTACGGTTGAATAAATTTGTTTCTTTTTACAAACGTTTAATAAAATAGTTATTTGGTATCCCGAATATAGTTTTCGCTTGTTCGCGAAAATACGAAGTAGTATCACAGTCTTTTCAAAGGAACTTTACATGAAGTACCGCTTTGAGCATGATCACTGCCAATAAAGCGTAGTGAATGTAATACAACAGTACATTGGAGTCCGCATTTATTTATATTCTGGAGTTCGAACCAGACAGGAAGCGTGCATAGTTTAGTTTGGCAGTTTATAAATTATATTCAAGATGATTTGACCCACACACAAATTGTTACCACATAAATATATCCGTCAAATATTGATTATATATGATGGGCGATCTGACGGATTGATTCAATGTGAATCCAAGTGACCCACCTCTAGTTATATGCGGCGGGTTTATAAACCCAAGTTTATCAGTTTGAGTGCTTATGTATATGTTTTGAAAGTAGCTTCGCTATTCGCTTAANAATCGAAGATCACTACCCCACGATCGATACGAAGCGCGACTGTGCATGTAAAAAGCGTGTTTGTATAGCACTTAACTACCACAGCTTGTGCAAATAGAGATTGAAACTCATCTGTTATCGCAAGTGGTATTTACCTGTTCGAATTTCTTTTTTTTCTTCAAAGTTTTGAGCTCTCTCCTCGTTCACTCATTTCAATACATATATTTCGCTTTAAACTCCTGTGCCGATATTATTAACACACCTCGTGCGAGGTAACTTTATTAATGTTAGTTTGATTATGTTTAAGCGCATGCTACGTTATTTTGTGGACACTAGATACCAATGAATGCGTAGTAAAAGAAGTAGCTCACAACATACCATTATACGAGCTATATTTTTTTTTAAACAAATAACAGCCACTTCAACTCATATGAGGACATAGGTTTGCTTTTATTTTAATTATTGAATACCCTTAAAAATAAAAAAAATGGTAAGATTGGTTAACAGACCGATTGAGATATAAACTTCATTTAGATCGAGTCCTTACCGAGGCTTATTAAGAGATAACATTGCTGTTTTGTTTACCTGGTACCGTTATTTTTATGACGCACGTGACACGGATAAACGCTTATATAATTGATATAAACATTCTTTCTTAGTATCATCAAGATTGCGTCACAAATCTAGTAACAGATTTTTTATGTTAAAACCAGGTGACCTGAACTATATTCAAACTTTGTAAAGATATTGTCAACATAAACGTTCTGAAAAAGTTCAATTAATACATAGTTAAAGTTTAAAATGTTCTTCTAACAAACCACAAGGCACTTAGGTGTAATATTAAGCCTAAAATAACGCTTGATAGTCCTCTATCACGTTTTTCAATTCATGCCCCCCCCCCTGGGGTCAAACTATGCTCTGATGCTATGTTATTTTTTGGCACGACCCAGAGGTTTGATAGTTGGCATGTAGCATTGTATGACGGGGCTCTACCAAGTTTGTTCAATTTTTTACGCTGGGGTCTAAATTTGACAAGACTGTAACAATTATTTAAATTAAATTTTTATAGTGAAAACTTTAAAAATATCGGAAAACGCAAAGTGAAAACTATTTTTTGTTTAATCGGAAATGCCCAGATGTTTGCTATTTGGCATATAACATTGTATTGTGGCCCTCTTACAAGTTTGTTTAAATCATGCCCCTTGCGTAAAAATTTGGCACCGCCTTTGGATAAATTGCTTTCCTCATATGTTAATAGTGAAAACTCTTTTGAAAAAGTCTTCTCTGAGAATGCAAGACTTAAAGGTTTGATATTTGTTATTTAATATAATACGATGGTTCTTTACAGATTTTTTTATGAATACAATCCTTATAGGAATATCTTAAGATTGAATTACATAGACACCCGTACTATGAGCTTTCGTGTACACAAATACTTTAAATATGAACTTATGACCTCGGAGATGTATGGCGTCTCAATCGCATTGGTCTTTTTATCAAGATTTTATCAAATGACGGCGTGTTATTTCTTAGTTATACAGGTAACAAAATACATTTAATATTGTAAACAATGATAATATGTTTGATATAGTGTTGATTTGCATACATTCCTAATGGACTCAAGTATCGTGTGTTTGCAAAATAGTATATTCGTATCCCTATAAAGAGATATAAAACGCGTACTTTTCTTTGTTATACTCCAGAAAAACAATGGTAATTACAGATGGCTGCCACCAACAAGATATTCACCGACAAGGAGACCAATAACTGGCTCAAGGCGTGCATAACCCTCAATGTCACTAAGGAAGGACTGACCAACTTTGTTGAAACAGAGATCAAACATGTCCACGCTGCTTTTGGTAGAAGTTGCGGAAATTGTTGTACGGAGAACATCATAAGATGTCCCACTAAAGGGATATGTAATAAAAATGCAGGAACCTGTAACTACCATACACAAACCACACAACACCGTCAATGCCCAATGAGATTGTGTGACCTCGTCGCGAAACGTATAACCTCAGAACATAGATATAATGGGCCATCGTGGTTGAACACCAAAGCGGAACTGTGGTCGACAGATCATTGGCAAATTGCCAAATGTTTTTTCCCACCAGATGGATATATTAATGTTTCTTCGATTCATGAAACGGATTTCAATGGTATCATCAGCGTGCTTCTTAACTGCAAACATTTTGATATTCGTGTTTCCTTTACTATTGCACCCAAGAAACCGGCTCCAGAATGCCTTTTAACACAGGTGAGAATTATAACAATGCACACATATCTAAATGATTAAAAGACTGTACCAATTACTCTGTTGAGACCTTGCTTATTTCCATTGTTTTCATTAATCTGTGATTCCTTATCAAGGAATCATCCGAAAACGTTTAGTTTTAATAACTACGTTATCCACGTGTATTTACATATGTATACAGGCCCGTCATATAGGCCGGGCTGTACGTCACACACCCGACTGCAAAGTTACAGACGATGAACTACATGACTTCTTCCAGACATTGGACACGCTACTGGCAGATCCAAAGTGTTTGGCCAAGGATCCTGCTGCTACATCAGCCAGAACTAAATTGTTCGATGTAAATAGTAACACATTACTATTATTTAAGTAGTCCACTTACGGTTTCACCGGAGGGGGCTATAAGTGTACGCTCAGACCGTCCTTTTATCCATCCATTTGTCCGTCCGTATGCACGTTCGAAAAAATCTGGATCCTGTGATAACTAATTGAGTTCTTAAGCTTGGTTGTTGAAATTTGGTATCTTTATAGAAACTCATATGGGGAATATGTACTTCTTTCAGTTTTGTGCGTCTTTCATTTCGCACGTCTGTTCGTCTGAACAAATATGGATTTTGCGATTATTCAAAAATTAATTCAGCTGCAGAAATAATTGAAAACTTATTTCTTGAGCATGCGATTACTTAAATTGTTTAAGTTAGGTTGTTTACTTCGTATTCGATAGGAGAAATATGGGAATATGCACGTTATTTCAGGTTGTTTTTTGTTCGGCATGCATAAAGTGTTACTTAGGTATATACTTTATATACAGTACACTGTAGTTGCAGAATGATCGTCTTGCACTTACTGAACTGGGCGAACTGTTGAAAGAAGCCAATCAGACCCTCATACAGGCAAAAGAAGCCGGAGAAAGATTTTCCGAAAAGGCTGAAAGGACCCTGACAGAAGGTCTGAATACCTTAGAGGCTGCAATACAGACTGGAAAAGAACGCCTTGAAAACCAAATAAAGGCTGGAGAACAACGCATTGAAGACAAGACACAGGCTGGAGAACAACGCATTAAAGACAAGACACAAGCTGGAGAACAACGCATTGAAGACAAGACACAGACTGGAGCACAACGCATTGAAGACAAGACACAGGCTGGAGAACAACGCATTGAAGACAAGACACAGGCTGGAGAACAACGCATTGAAGACAAGACACATACTGGAGAACAACGCATTGAAGACAATACACAGGCTGGAGAACAACGCATTGAAGACAAGACATATGCTGAAGAACAGCGCATTAAAGACACGACACATGTAGGAGAACAACGCATTGAAAACAAGACAAGGGCTGGAATACTACGCATCGAAAACAAGACACATGCTGAAGAACAGCGCATTGAAAGCAAGACTCAGGAAATCATTGATCGCATTAATCAAACAGCGAATAAAAATGAGCAAAAAGATTACGAGCGAGGCGTAGCAGGTTTGTACACGATTTGATTTACATACTCGTTTGTTATCACCTGTTTGCACTTGAATAAGAATGAATAGCAAATCAGCAAATTCGTTCAACTGATATAGAAACGGTAGCGTCCTGTTGATAACATCTGTAAGCCTAATACAAGCATCTCATTATAAAATCTAATAAATCCGGTATACGGACATCGACATCCGACTGATGTATCAGGCATATCACTTATTATAGAGCATACTCCATAGCGCCGTGTCAGATACATCTGTTATAGTTATACAAACACATATATTGTACTGACGTGTTTGACATATCTGTCATACTGGCACAGACGCTATATTACGATGTCAAACACATCCGTTATGCTGACGCAGACACTTAACTGACGTTCCTGGCTCATCTGTTATACTGACGTTTACACTATAATGACGTGTCGGACATATCCGTTATACTAACACAGGCCCCAAATTGTCGTATTGAACATATTTGTAATACTGGCATAAACACTAAAGTCAGTGCATATCCGTTATACTGAGCTAAAAACTATACTCACGTGTAAGACGTATTCGTTTTAATGCCACGGCCACCATACTGACGTGTCGGACATATCCGTTGTACTGGCCAATACACTTCTTGGGTGTCGGGCATAACCGTAATACTGGCACAAACACTACACCGATGTATCGAGCATATCCGTTATAGGGGCACAGAAACTGTACCGACGTGTCGGACATATCCGATATACTGACACATACACTACACTGACGTGTCGGACACGTTTATTGTACTCACACAGAAACTATACTAACGCGTCGGACATATCGATTTTATAGGCGCAGACACTACAGTGACGTGTCGAACATATCCGTCATGCTGGTAAATACAGTAGATGTCGGGCATAATCGTTATACTGGCACATAAACTATTAACGTGTCGGACATATCCGTTATACTGACACATACACTACACTGACGCGTCGGACACGTTTATTGTACTGGCACATAAACTATACTGACGAGGCGGACTTATCGCAGACGCAGGCGCAGACTCTATAGTGACGGGTCGAACATATTCTTTATTCTGCTAAATATACAATACTTATGTTTCGGACAGGTTTGCTATACTGGAACGATAGATATACTAACTATTCGGGCATGTCCGTTATTCTAAAAAGAAATACTTAACTGAAGCGTCGGACACGTAAGTTTACCTTTGTACGGATCCTTTTTACTGGCACAGACACCTTATGGACATATCCGTTATACTAACTCATACACTATACTGAGGTGTCGGTCATATCCTTTATACTTTCACAGACACTTTACTGACATTTTGGACTAATCCGTTATACTTGTTTATAGATTAAAGACGTGTCAGAAATCCTTTGTACTGCGATAGAAAATATACTGATATGTCGGACATATCCGGTTTACTGGCACAGACACTATAGAACCATGTCGGGAACATCCGTTTTACTGACATAGACACCATACTCACATGTGGGACACATTAACTCACCCAGATATCCTCCTGTCGGACACATCCGTTGTACTACCACATACCTATATGTTTTACTGACATGTTTATAATACTTCGGTGTCGGACACACCCTTTATACTGACACAGATACCATACTGCCGCCTCGGAGTCATCTAGTGAACTGAGAAAGATAACTTACTGGCGTTTCGTGCACGCCCTTTATTCTTACAAATTCACCATACTGCCGTGAGTGACACAGTCATTATACTGACACAACCACCTTACGGTCATGTAGGCACATCCTCTATACTGAAAAAACACAATGCTGCCGTGTCTGTCTCAAACATATACAGACACCTTACAGGCATGAAAGACACGTCCGTTATACTGACACAAACGCCATGTTGCCGTGTCTGATCCAATCGTTAAACTGATAAAGATACCCTATTTAAGTATCGGCACTTCCGTTATGCTGATACAGAACCATATTGTCTTGTGTTATAAATCAAATTTTATGACACAGCACCTTACTGTTTTTCAAACACATCCGTTATACGAAGACAGACACGTACCTGTTGTGTAGAGCATATCCTTTATTTGATAAATACAACAGACAATCATGGACATTTGTCCTTTTTCTTACGTCATTTCGTTCATCGGAATTTGTTATAGCTCAAAGCAAAAAACTAAAGAAGATTTTTGGCACTTTTAACGATATAATATACGTGTATACTTTACATCGAGTATATAGCGAAGCTACTTTCAAAACATTAACATTAGCACTCAAACTTATGAACTTGGTTTTATATATAATAGAGGTGGGTCGCTTGGATTCACACTGGATCCGTCTGTCAGATCGACAGTCTGTCCTTCATAACGTCTGTCTATCTGTCTTAAAAAATAAGACGGGATACCCTTTTCATTAAGTTGATCTCCTTAGATGGCTGCATGCACAATATAACCTCGGGATTGAGTGCATAAAATCAGTGAAAGTGCTTTTAATGGGTTTGTCTATCTGTTTTCCGCCGAAACATTACACTTTCTACAATAAACTGTTTACACTTGAATAAGAATGAACTACCAATGAGACACATCAGTTCAAATGATATAGACACGTCACTGTCATGTTGATTACATCCGTTGGACAAACGTAACCATCCTTTCTATTTAATCTAATAAATACGTTTTACTGACAGACATGCTCCTCCTTTATCAGGCATTAAAGAGAGACTGTACGATTTTGTCACAATTATACATATATTTCAATTTAAATTAAAATAAAAGTTACGGAGAACATGTGTCGAAAAATGCGAAATAAGCCAGATATTTAAATCTGAAATCGAAAATCGCTTCCAGCACTTTTCGCCAGCATGTATATCATGCATGTACAATGTGAATCTAAATTTAGTTTTAGTGCAGATTCGTTCATACGACAAAAAGACACACTTTTGTTTCCTTACACAAATACGAGTAAAAGTGTCGGCATCGGCTTTAACCAGCCCTAACTTGTCTTTGCTGCATTTTATGACATTCGTCTTCAATGTATAATTTTCTTGCATATTTTGTGTTATTGTAACATATTTTTATCAATATATTACAATTTAACACATATAACAATTTGACAAAATCGTACAGTCTCTCTTTAAATTTGTACTGGAACATACTCCATGCTTCAGTTTATAATACATCATTTATACTGACTCAGACACCATAACGCTTTATTGCAACGGACACTATACTGACGTGTCGTAGATATCCGTTATACTGACAAATGCACTTCTCTAGGGTGTCGAACACGTCTCATAAACTGGCACGGAAACTGTACTTACGTGTCGAACATATTCGTTATACTCACACAGACCCAATACTGACGTGTTGAACACGGATGTTATACTTGCACAGAAACAATACTGACGTGTCGCACATAACCGTAATACTGACACAGACACTTTTCTAGCTTAACGTTAACACCAGTTACACTGGCACAGATACTATAGGGACCTGTAGGACACAACCGTTGTACTGGGGCAGACAATATACTGATATATCTGAAATATCCGTTTATTGCGAACATAATGCTTTGTCGGGAACATCTGTTGTACTGATATAGACTACATGCTTACGTGTGGACACTTCACTTTTAACTGACTTGTCTGACTTGTCCTTTGTACAGGCATCCTACTGACATGTCGAACCTATCAGTTTTACTGACAAGATTATCATACTGCGGTGTTGGATACACTCGTTATACTGACAAAGAAAACATAATGCCGTGCCTTACACAATCATTTTAAAGACACAGACACCTTACTGCCCTATATTGGTTGTACTGACACAATATCATACTGCTTTGTCTGATCCAATCGTTATTAATTTTAATGACACAGACACCTAACTGCTTTTCCAGACACATCCGTTATACGAACACAGACACGTAACTACCGTAGCTACCGTGAGGGACACATCCGTAACACTGACATATACACCAGACTGCCGTGATCGCTACAACCGGTATATCGATAAAAACACCTTACTGCCTTGTCGAGCTCATACTTTTAACTTACACATACAACGTACTTCTGTGTCGGACTTAAGCTGTTCTGACACAGACATCCCCCTACAGTGTCGGACTTAAGCTGTTCTGACACAGACATCCCCCTACCGTGTCGGACTTAAGCTTTTCTGACACAGACATCCCCTACCATGTCGGACTTAAGCTGTTCTGACACAGACATCCCCCTACCGTGTCGGACATTAGCTGTTCTGACACAGACATCCCCTACCGTGTCGGACTTAAGCTGTTCTGACACAGACATCCCCCTACCGTGTCGGACTTTAGCTGTTCTGACACAGACATCCCCCTACCGTGTCGGACTTTAGCTGTTCTGACACAGACATCCCCCTACCGTGTCGGACTTTAGCTGTTATGACACAGACATCCCCCTAC
>VMBQ01005644.1:21942-63000 GCA_007657795.1 Dreissena rostriformis
TGCACGCTTCCTGTCTGATTCGAACTCCAGAATATAAATAAATGCGCACTCCAATATACTATTGTATTACATTCACTACACTTTATTGACAGTGATCATGCTCAAATCGGCACTTCATGTAAAATTCCTTTGAAAAGACTGTTCCACTACTTCTTATAAGCGCGCGCAACCGAAAACTATATTCGGGATACCAAACAACTATTTTACTAAACGATTATAAAAAGAGACAAATTTATTCAACAATTGTAATGAAAGATTATCTTATATTTGAAAATATAAAATCAAATAATTCGTTGGCCACATCTTGAATGCCGTGTTTTACTAGAAATGTCTAACTGGTTAAAAAAAAAACACATGAAGGCAGTGCTTTTTATAAAGAAGTATTATCATTTCAGATCTCCTCAGGCGATTGGTGGACCATTACCGTGACAACGTTAGCTACGTGCCTCTGTCTACTTTGGATCCCAGTCTCAATAAGCACATACAAGACATCTATGCCACTCCAAAAATATACAGGATGAAAATAGAGAATGATGGGAGACGCACAAAACAGGATGAAATATCGACATTCAAAGATTGCTTTTATAAAGGTGATCATTTATCTATGCGTTGATATCTACAAGGCGAGCCGGGTAGCGGCAAGACATCCTTTGCGGCCAATTTAGTAAACGACTGGTGTAACGTGCAAGCGCCCTCGACGCAATCTATAAATGAAAAGACGGCCTTTGGTGACGTTGATACACTTCATAAATTCAAGTTTCTCTTTTTCTTCTCGTTGCACGATTCAAGAGAACATACAAATGTAATGCAGATGATAAAATACCAGCTTATCCACAAAATCTACGCGGAAGAAGAATGGGAGATTGCGGACAAACTGGTCTTACACATTATGAAAAATGTGATGTATCTCGTCATTCAAGACGGTCTTGATGAGTGGCCTGGTAAAGAAGCTTTGCCTTCTATGGCAGGAATTTCTAAGGACCAGTGCATTGTACTCACAACTTCTCGACCATGGAAACTCGCTGATGAACGTATCAAGAATTCTCAAATAGACATATTGCTAGAAGTTGACGGAATAAGCAATCCAAAAGCAGTCAATGAAAGGATACTACGATGCCTACTTGACGATTCAAAAGATATTAAAGAACACGTAAGGAAATTTGAGAAATTCCTCTGGAAGCGAGAGCTTTGGTCGATATCATCTTCGCCTATGCTGCACACGCTTGTCCTCTGTACATGGGTTGATGATAGAGCTGAACGTCTCACCGGATCGTCACTGTGTGAACTATACACTACCATGCTTGAAAATCAATGTAAAAAAGCGAACCCACAAATGGGTTATTTCGATCAATACCACCCATCGACAGCAAAATGTTTTTCTGAAACAAAATTTATTAAACCAAACATGGAACACATAGATGACATTGCTAAAGCTGCGTTCTCATTTTTGTTTTCAAATGATAAAGAAACATCACTAGTGTTCAGCGACATAAACTTGTCGTCTCATTTGTCTGAAACTACAAAGCAGTTCGCTCTCGATTCAGGGTTATTATCCAAAAGAAAAGGTAAAAAATGTACTGATCAGACATTGTCGTTTGTCCATAAAACAATCCAGGAGTTCCTGACTGCTTTTCATATAAACAGGAATGCAGACGTTATTGATGACGTCATTTCCGGATATCTCAAACGCCATGACAATTCATATCGTGATATATCTCAAATGTTTATATTCCTGTGTGGCTTCAACATTTCGGCAGCGAATAAACTGTCTGCACTGATGAATGATCTCGCCGTTAATAGCAATGATCACTATGATTTCCAAAAATGCATCCTCTCGGGTTATAAGGAGGCAGTAACAAACAATAAGACTTCAATAGACCTTCATCTGAGTCACTTTAACTTCAACGAGAATGATCATGCCGAAGATTTGATCTACATCTGGGAACTGAACACGTCACGTGCTCGATCTTTATGTGTTACCTGTAAAGACGTATATGTAACAAAACGTTCAGAAGGCGCGTCGTCTTCTTTTTGTCAGGGACCTGGACCAGTTTCATTATCTGCACGTGATTATTCCGGTCGCTCTACACGAGCCGATAAGAAAAATGTCAGATCGTTTGCATCTTGTATGGAGTTCGACTTGTCATCGTGTCACAACCTGGAACGGCTGGAGCTCCGCCGTAATGAAGGACTCGATGATTGTATAACCGTGCTACCAAATGCACTGGTGGGTCTGAACAATTTGAAATATCTGGAGATATTAAGTGGTTGTACATGTGAAGCGCTGGACTTGTCACATTGTGAATACATAGAATCAATTACACTCGGAAAAGGAGTAACTTTATTACCACTCTATCTTAATAATTATAAGACTCTAAACTGTATTACATTATATACAACTTATGACGGACTGGATTTGACACTGTTTGAAAATTTAAATTCGATAACAATCAGCAGTAAAGTGAAAGTGTTGCCGAAACCATAACTCAATAATAACAAACTTACTCATATTGTGCTTTCGATTTCAACAGTTTTGACAATGAGGCCGTTCATACATGGTGTCTACTGAACGGTGCAGATCCACTTCAGTGTGCAGGCTATACCCCAGTACTGTCTTCCGTAGAACACATTGCATTGTGGCATGTCACATGTTCCTCCACCTGGCTACGCAGTCTGTTAAGCACGCTGTTGACACTCGATCATAGGGTGGAGTGTGAGCTGTGGAACTATAACATAACCTCATCCGATCACGAGGTAAAGAGTCTGGTGGACAGTCATAGTATGTCACTATGAAGTATAACAACGGATTTAAACAATACATGCACAGTCGATGTTGGTCATGACTGTCCCGGTCTATGGGAGACGCTGCTTGATCAGAATATCAATAATCTGAGTCTTCGGAAGAGTCTTTTTTATATTGGGATCAATGTCGGTTTGGTAGTGCATCATGTTTCGTCAATGTCACGGTCACTAGCATCCCCCTCACAGCTGGAAACACTCACAATGCATTTACATGAATATATCGACATACAGCTACCTCCATTATTGAAGCATTTGACTATATATTATAAAAGATTGTCTCCATCAGAACTTCGCCATCTGGTGAACAAACTGTCTGCAAGGACTCAATCGGTTGAGTGTAGATTGGAATTTTGTTATGGTAATAAAATCAAAACATGTACGTTCAAAAACGAAATCAATTGCAATCCACCAGAGAATTACATCCCCATCAAACAGGAACTCGAGGCTCTGGAGCAAGTTGAAGTGAAACGATTTCGAATATATGACCGGACACCTAACACCTATACATTTTCTGATGATGCCTGGTCTGTACGTGACAGTTTTGGTGATGATGATTATGGCGATGATTCAACTGATGATGAGTTTTGTAACATAATAAAAAGAAACTATTACAACTATGATAACGTCCTCAGTCGCATATCAATGCGGCTCAATATTAACTGTGTTTAAAATCCAGCTTTGACCTAGTGAAGTGGTGCATGGGACATGGTATTGATATTTACATGTGCATTATATATTATTGGAATATTTTCTATATTGTGTAAATCAATACATATGAGCCTCGCTCTGTGAAAAAGGGGTTAAATGCATGTGCGTAAAGTGCCGTCCCAGATTAGCATGTGCAGTCCGCACAGGCTAATCAGGGACGACACTTTACAATTTTACTGGATTTTTGATAAGAAGAGACTTTCTTTAAACGAAAAATAGTATACAAGCGGAAAGTGTCGTCCCTGATTAGCCTGGACGGACTACACAGGCTTATATTGGACGACACGTAACGCACATGCGTTAAACCCCCTTTTCTCAGAGCGCGACTCATATATATTATTAAATAACAACATTTGGTTTTTAGAGTTAATAGACTCCGATATACATTCTAGTTGTGATCAACTGTGTTTAAGATCCTTACTAATCCGTTAACTAGTGAAGTACTATACCATTTCTCCGAACTGTTTTATTAATCTGCTTAAGAAACTACATGCATAATTACGAGTATTGTAAATTGTAGTATGCATAATTACGAGTATTGTAAATTGTAGTATGCATAATTACGAGTATTGTAAATTGTAGTTAATTCTTAAGACGAGGTGTATTGTTGCCATTCCAAAATGAGGCCCGTGTGTCTATGATAACTAAATGTCATTTATTATTGATGATGTAGTTCTAAGAAATAGTCCGATGTAAATGTAATTATTTCAGCTGTTTTAAATGTTGTTATTGTTTTCGATGATGATGATATTGACTTTGATGACACAATGAGCAGAAGAAAAATGATTGAAAATGATAATGAAGTTTACGCAAATGATATGACAAAAATAACGAATACGACGACAGTCAATGTGCTGCATTTGTTGCAGCTGCTGTAGGTGATGATGACAGTGATAATGATGCTGGTGATGATTATGATGATGAAGATGATGGTGACTATAATTAATGTCGATAGTGATGATGATTCTGAAGATGACGGTGACCATGATGATGATAAGAAGTAAAAGTAGTAGTTGTTGTTGTAGAAGTTTACCTTGCAAACCTAAACCTGTTTGATACCCGCCCACATGCTGGTTGACGACCCAACTGCCTGATAATTGAGAACTGCCTGATAATTGAGAACTGCCTGATAATTGAGCACTGTCATACTGCATTGTTTCTGCCCGCCTGCTCAGTGACCGCATTTATGTATGATAACCTTCCGCCTGTCTGGAAACCTCTCGTGTGCTGGTAACCGCCAACCTGCATGGTATTCTTCACTGCATGGTATTCTTTGCTGACATGAACAAATATCCTCTATATATCTTATGTATTATTTTGTTTAGGAAAGTGTACAATTCACGTGTTCACGACACATTTTATTATGAAAATTTACTTATTTTATTAAGAACATGTATTAAAACTAGTATCCTGTCATCGTCTACATTGTTTGTAAATTTGTAAGTAGGGTCCCTTTAAAATGACATGTCTGTGTTTAAAGTCGATGTTTTCTTTAACATAATCCTGTAAAGTAATTAGTCATGTACACGTTAAGTTTCGGTTTGTTTTTTAATGAGTTTTCCCGCTAATCTGGCCAATCTGTACTGATTTTCCGCCTCGCACGTAAACACTGAAGAATAACTAGAAATCGTTTGCTTTACAGATCTTGTTCAAGAAGAATAGATCTTGTCACATTATAAACCCAAAACCCCTTTTTAGGCGCGTAAATCGTAAAATTTATCTTAAACACCCTCAAGTGGGAATAGAACGGTCTTAAACAATTATTGAAGAAAAAACGCCGAAGGATTATCGTATATACAATCATTATAGGCACTAACGTAGTTTGATTTGTACAGTTGACAATAATTATTATGTTCCTTTTAAAAGCACTCAATCACATATTGGCAGGTACATAATGGCATACACTTTGTCACACATTATCAAATAAGAACACGAGAATATAAACGAGCGAAATAACAAGTTACACGAATGTGTAACTGAGTAATAAGCAGTTGAAATAATCTATACTTAGATTTATATCACATTGTCGTTATGTTCGTTAAAATTGGTGTAAATATTTTAATCAATAACATGACATTAGCAATATTTAAAAGCGTGTAAGGGTATACATCTAAATAGGCAATCATAAGATGAGAGCCAGAACTTGACCTACAGGTCAAAGCTTTGTTAAAACAACACGTGTCTCTATTTTCAGGTTTTATCTTAATTAATATTCTTCCAGGTACAAACGTGCATGAACAAATCTTTTTAAGACATCTCTGTCGCAGACAGGGTGTGTTCTGTAAAATCTATAACGATACATGTAATTACATTCGTTTAGGAAATATAAGTACAAGTATATGGGTTCTTTATTTCGTGCTTAATATCTTGATGTAACTCATTATCTTCCACCTAAAGACAACCCTTTCGCTTCCGCTTAAGTTACTCAACAGACCGACTTGCCGTCTTAAAAGCCCCTGACTCGTTTTACACTNGATTCCCGTGGATGTATGAAGTGCCATTTCATATGGTTGATTTATCTGTAATATTTATGAAAACTTGATTATATCATTATTGCAGCTGTGTAATATGTTATAATTGTTTTTATTCCCCGAAGGTGCGCATATAGTAATCGCACTGTCCGTCCGTCCGTCTGTCTGTCCGTCTGAAATTCCGTCACACTTTGCGTTTAGGTTTCGAAAAAATGTGGAAAAATTCTTTGCGTTTAGGTTTACAAAAATGTTAAAAAAAGAGGGCATATGTCATTCTATGGTGAAAGCTCTTGTTGATTATGGTTATCATTATGAAAATGAGGATGTTGATGGTTAATGATGATTATTATTCTGCAAATGCTAGTACAATACTACCGATTACGACGACAACAACGATAGCACAACTGCTACTGTCGCTGCTGATGGGTTTCATACATATAACAGGTACACTTTTAGAGGTCTTTAATTTATAACGAGGTGGTTCTCGTTTATTAGAATAAACTACGACAAAAGAACATTGCATTTGTATTTAATTGTTACAAACGGATTAATTTCGTAAAAAGGAGTATAACAATACAACATCATTCAATCATGCTTATTTATTTTTAAGCCAAATATAACGGCACTGGATATTGAGAAATGTACAGAAAATACTTTCAATTCAAAGTCATATATAAACAATGTACACGTGCAATCAAATAAAGTTATCAAAGCGTTGTAGTTTAGAAAAAATAAATCCAGAACTCATTTTTAGGCGGAGCTGTCTAATCCATGTGTTGACCTTTTACCGTTATCAATAGACAAATATTGGAGCAAATCCACGTCAGTAGACCCATAATTTGATGATAAAATCCAGTTGTGAACTTATTATTTTTACAAAGCGGAAAAAACCCAAAAGGCGTCCGTCTTTCATCCCCGGTAAGCATCATACAACATGCATGATTGCCCGTCAAAGAAATCTCTAGCTTTTGGGCGGAAAAGAATGTCATGCCCATAAGCCCTTATAACCTTCACTTTTGACTTGGTGCAAAATCGAAAGATGTTGTATCCTCCACCCCAAGCAACCAGCATACCTATTGAGATGATCGTACAGAAACGAATGTAATGTAATGTTTACGTGTTGACCTCAAAATCAAAACGTGTACTCTTTTCCTACTAAGTAACCATCAATGTCCTTAATCGTAGATTAAAGCGGTCTACATATATAAGTTTCGTGATATGACGGCATTTTCATGTACTGACTTACCTAACTAAGCGAAATGCGGGAATGTTGGCATATTTAATCACATGTAGGTACAAGCATATAATATATGACCTAACCTTATTTATCAACCTTTCATCAACTATTGATACAGCGGAATTGAACTTTATGTGTATGTAGCGAAAACACAGAATCAAGAATTGTAGTCACGCTCGTTTGTGACACACGTAAAAAGATTGCACCGATATTCTACTTCAATGTGCATTCTATGTGGAATAAGGATTGTGAAAGGAACATGTCATTTGTCTACAAATGCACGGCATGAAAAGCATACAACACCCCACCTCGATTGAATTGGAATTTCCACATTTTTTTCTAATTGTGCATTATATGCACAAGAAAAAGCTATAATTGTTTTGATTTAACAAACCCAACAGTAACTTTCAACAAAAAGGATAAACACAAATATTAAAACCTGTCACCTTTGCGAGTAAAATCTAATAAGATGCCAAGCGCCATGCTGACTTTGGAACGTGTAAGCATATGGTAAACGATAGAATTGTAAAACTATTCAGACTCTGTATTATGTTTTCGATTTCTTTGACGACTATCAGTAAACGAAACGACATTTAAAGAGTTTTCTTGTTCAAAAGTTGTAGCTAGCTTGTCTGAATATAATGTATGCTTTATTTTTGGAGTGTGTGATATGTTTAATTGTCATTTTGCCAATATGTGTAAAGTGCCTTAAACTGCAATAGACGGTTTATCAAATAAGGGCTTACACAATATAAAAAAAAACTCGCATTCAGACGCAAATGTGGTACCACATTTATAAATTATATCTGACACTGATATGTATTAGGCGACCTGCAATAGATCCATGTTTTAATTAAGAATTAAAATATCAAATGTCGTCGTGGATCAAACAAATTGCCAAAATGTGTCGTTTGTATTTGATTGTTATCTTCTTTATTGATAAGTAGATCTATTGAAGAAACGGTTTTTAAAGCACTGATAAAAATCCATCTCAAAGGTAAAACGACTGCATGGGTATATAGGCTGAAACCAGTTATTTATTGACATGACGTTTTTGACGTTGGTAATCAAACTAGCGCCAATCAGCTGTTACTACAACGCGAATAACTATTTCGACAAAATAATGAGACATATCGGAAATGAGACATAACATTCGTATCATACCGGTATGTTTATTGTACTCAAAGGAATGGGGGCCACTATTTACAAGACCGAAAATTCTTAAATATGTACACGTATTTACAAAAAAACTAAAATGGCGGCTAGTACATCAGGTTGTACGGACAAATTTAATATTTAAGTGGTTGTTTAACATGTATGGATCGGTAAAGGTCGATCTTACCTTTTCCAATTGTTTCCCGTCTTTCCGCGGCCGTTCAAGTGCTACGAAGATCAATAAACCAATACCGGCTTGTAGTGCCTGGGTAAAATTGTCACAATTTACAACTCCGATATGTATACCATACGGAGTATTAACGGACCAAGCAAGACATGTACAACCCGTTTACGATAACAAGTCGTTGTGTTAAAGGTTCATGCTAAGTTCAGCGAGCTAAACTTTGTTTACTGGTCCAGGGGAAGTCAATTCGAATGTGTGTGTATCAAAACGTCTCAAGTTTGTATGAGTCCACAAATTGGAAACATAAGTTTTCTTTTCGCTTGTACGTCCGTCCGTACGAACGTCCTGAAATATTGTGGACTTGACTCCTATGAATAGACTAATCAGGGACGACACTTTCCGCGTGTATGGTATTTTTCTTTTAAATGAAGTCTCTTTTTAACCGATAACGAATATCCAGTTAAGGCAGAAAGTGTCGTCCCTTATTAGCCTGTGCAGATTGCACAGGCTAATCTGGGACGACACTTTACGCATATGCATTAAGCCTGTTTTCCTATAGCTAGACTCAGCTATTTTGTGGAGTAATTTAGCTTCATTAACTACTCGGTGCATACCGCGTAAACGACTGTAATTCAAGACTCATAACGTGATCGTATAGTTGTTAATTCTGACTCAGACCAATTTAAGAACAGTAAAGGCTTTTTGCAAATACTATCAATTCACGAAAATTTAATTAGTTGATTATGGGCTCGACCCTTTCGGGGACACATGAAGCAAACAAAAGATATTGAAAGAACTTAGTAAGTTACCAATGTTTTTGTTCTGTGCAGTTGTTATCTTATTGTTTCGCAATATACATATGCAAACGTATCAGAGTAGCACGCAATTTTAACACTACATTTTTTGGATTAGGAATTTCTCTTTCCAGCCTTGAAAATTCACGGACTGCTCAAGTATGCAGAATGAATACTAAAATTTCGTGTTTTGACTTGAATTTGAATAATTTATATTTACCAATAGATTTACCAATATCCCTAAATAGCTGAGAACAATCTTATCGCTGCGCCGTTTGTTGAATGTACCACTTATTTGGTGCTTATACAGTTAACTATCAGATCATGTTCAGTCATTGTGTATCAAAAATTAAAATATAGTTTTGGACTGTTGTTGTTAACTTCACGAAATGAATTATTTTTGTGTGGAGGGGATGTAACAATTAATTCGCAATCAGAATGTGTTGCAAAAGTGATACCGGTACATTCCGCGCGAACATGGTATGGACACGTTATTTATGCTCAATTGGTCGTTGTCGGCTCAGGTACCAAAAAGTACCCCGGGTACGCATAAGTATACAAGTATGTATCCCTGATACAGAAAATACGCTTAAAGCCACCCGACCATATTCCGGGGTACTTTTTAGAATATTTTCCGTACCCGGGGTAATTGTAAGTAGTACCTGAGCCGACAATGGCCAATCGAGCGTTACTTATATGTGATAATAACACTCGAAATAATTTATGTTCGCAATTTCGTTGAACAAATTCTAAATTTTAATAGTGTAAATCGACCAATAAACAACGTTAAGTTAGTTAGTGGCTGTAATACTACTCGGGCTAACAACCTCGTCACGGGGTGAACGTAAACGATGCATCAGTGGGGTTTTAGGTTTACGCGAGATATCGATATCTATATGAGCCTCGCTTTGTAAAAAAGTGGGTGTAATGCATGTGCGTAAAGTGTCGTCCCAGATAAGCCTGTGCGGTCCGTAAAAGCTAATCAGGGACGATAATTTCCGCTTTTATTGTATTTTCCGTTTAAAGGAAAACTCTTCTTGACGAAAATCCAGTTCAGGCGTAAAGTGTCGTCCCTGATAAGCCTTTGCGGACTGCACGGTCTAATCTGGGACGAAACTTTACGCACATTCATTAAACCCTCTTTTCACAGAGCGAGGCTCATATAGTATAGATGGAGGATTTTGTTGAATGTTTTTCCTAATATTTTCTCTACCAGTGGAATGACAGCTGCTGACCCACTTTCCCATCAATAACTCTTTTTCATCAGGGCGTTTTTCTCTCAGAATAATTTAACATTCATTCGACATGTAACGGAATAACGTTGTAATAGAATAGTCATGGTCAAAATAGATAAATTCAACTATACAACACTAACCTTAACGAACGAAAACGTACAGCTATTCAATAATTGTTAAAAAAACACGACCATATACTACATGGACATTTAATTCTCGCCGAAACCCTACTGGAACATCATGCACGTTCACCCCTCCCCCCTTTGTATTTTTGTTGGTTAATTTTCTACGCATCATAACTCAAAATCGTTCTTTATTGACCTTTGCAACTAATTTGCATCATTAAAACATGATAATAATACTTTATTTTAATGTGAATTTACCTATTTAAAATTATAATTGTCTTCAGGGCTCTTTATTTACCGATTTTTGAAAATGTTGCGTATCGCATATTTCAAAATATTATTGTAGGTGATTTTTTGTTTTTATTTTTATAGCATCGCGATGACCTATGACCCGAGCAAGGTCAGCCTGACGGACATTGACCCGGTGTCGAAGTTACCGTACCTCCACGAGTCATTCGTCCTACACACGTTCGTACCCATTCGTTACGTGAGGCGCCAGAAGCCGTTCGACGATGCCAATTTTGTCGGACTCTATCCGGAGGGCTACCAGATTAAGTATGTACAAATTTCTGATGTAAGTACTGCGATGACGTCATATTAATGTAAATCTTCGTGAATAAATTGCTTTATTAAACTTTATGGTGCTACAAATTACGCCACATGCCTTAACGTTATTTTCTTTTTACCTAGGCATCAATAAAATAAACCGTACCAGTCAATTGTTTTGTGATTAACTAATTAAGTTTAAAACTGTTTATTTTAGCTCGATTATGTCGTAGGCTGATGGCTTATTGAGACGCTCTCGAGTCCGTTCCTTGTGTAGAACCAGTATTTGATGTCTTTTGGGAGATGTAAAGAACACTCCCACAGTGGTGATCGAACCTATAACCTCCCGATCGCTAGGCCGACCACATATCCACTACGCCACGGGAATTCTAACTTATTTGTGTATGTGTGTGTGNGGGGGGAGGTCCCACAGACTAGATGCGTGATTGTAATAATTTAAAGTCCAACTCATAGAAACTTAGAAACTGGAACATTTTTCACACAAACTCTCTGTTGAACATTTATTACTGTAACTTTCCTGTTGTTATGAGAAAGTTGATATGTGGCAACTTTTTTGTAGATTAAATATATGTCTGATTGTTTCTTTTGAATGGTTATCGCAGGAAAGACAGCAAGTTCAATGTCGTCAAGACGACGACGTTCGACGACGCTGTCGTCTGCTTCATGGTCGGCACAGAAACGGTGGGACAGGACGAGAATAAGACGCCGACGATAGACTGTGTCACGAACCAACAGTATACACAGCCCGGATATTTGAATCTGAACGCAAAAGGCGCAACCCGTCAATCAAAAAGCGCGCCCGCGATCTCACGAGAACGTTCGAAGACCATGCTGCAATCGGCGGTCTCGACGAGAAACACGATGTCAAAGACGTATCTACGGAACCAGAACAAGCAGCAAGAAGAGTCCGAGATAGTGGAATACAACGAACCGCTGACCCCAAGGTCCTTTACCGCGACGCCCGAACCAAAGCCGAAACGGAAAAAGCTCCCGGATAACATCGAATACGCCTTGACGCTCAAGCATCCGGAGTGGCCGGAAGTGGCCGCTGAGTGGGAGTCCCGGGCGCGCAACTGCGGTTGGCCAGGAAAAAGGGTCGAGAACAAAATCGTTTCCGGAGGTTGTCAGGTGACCCCCGGCGCCCATCCAAAGAGCGAGGACCCGGACCCGGAGTGGGGGTACACGTTCTTTGAAGCGAAACGCGTGCTGGACAAGAAGGCCGTGTCGTCTGTCCAGCGGCAATGCTTCATTGTGTTCTGTCTTCTGTGCACGGACTGTCTGGACAGGAAATCCATCAGTTTGCGGCAGCTGAAATAGGTGTTCTATTTTCTGTGCGAAACTACGGACCCGCAAATATGGCGGTCGAATAAAGCCGTCTGCGTCAACGCGCTTCTTGATAGTCTGCTAGACTGTGTGCGAAGTGGAAATCTGCCGGACTACTTTATTCCTAAAAATAACACGCTAAGTCACGTGGACAAAGAACAAATGGTCAAGCTCGAATCTGAAATTTCGAAAATACGCAACAACCCGCCGGACGCTCTGTTAGAAAAGACAGAGATTTGTGCATTTGTCAATATATTTCCGTTTTATTGCAAAGTTCGGGACTTGTTCAAACCGTTCATGGCAGACGCGGAAGAATTTGAGAAAAAGAAGGACGTTGAAAAATCTGCGCGCGCACTTTGTACAGTGACAGACGAACTGTGCAATAGCTTTTATTTGGATCAAGGATTTCAAGCCTTTGAAGATATGTTTGAAGAAATTGGAATATACGTCTCATCGTTAATTTCACACGGCGTTTCGGGATTTGAAGAAACCATCGAATACTTTATAAAACCGTTACAGGGCGATGCAGAAGCCACAAAACACCTTCAAGCGTTACCAGAAATATTGAGTCAGAAAAATATCGCCCTAAGCGAAACACTGCCTACGTCTGAAATATGGCGCCCGATTCGCATGTGTCGTCTGCTGATACAGAAATTCGCAAACGACAAAACCGGATCACACCTTTTCGACCACCTTGGTTGCATGTATCACTCCGCGTCGAAGGCAAACGAAGAGCACCGAAAAGACGCTCTGCAGCGCGCAGACGCTGCCTTCTAGGAGGCGCTTGGAAAAGAGTATTGTGGGATTGGGACGTACGTGGACTATGGACGCTTTCTTTGCAGAACCAAGCGCTATGAAGACAGCATTCAACTGTTGCGGAAGGTCGTTTTAAAGGAGAACAAAAAGCCAGAGAGTATAAACTACTACGGGAAAATGGAGTCGCTCGTATCAGACGAATTTATGAAGAAAGAAATAACGGCCTCAAACGGTTTTGAAATATTTAGCGTTTCTTTCTCGTACTATTTAATGTGCGAGTGCTTTATGAAACTGAAAAAGAAGCAAGACTTTCAGAAGACAATGAAGCAGTTTGAAGAACTTTGCGCCGAAATTCAAGACGCGAACTCGTATTCGTTGCTAGGAAACACCGCTTTGAAAGTTCACCAGTTCAAAAAGGCGCATGCGCATTTCAAGAAGACCCAGGAACTTCAACCGGACAATGGTTTGGTGCTGGAGAATATTAAAAGCTGCGAGAAATACGATTCAAAGAACGTATCTGATGAAAATTTGGACTTGTTGAAAAAAATGGAAAAGTTGAAATTATGAAGAAATATTTCAATTGTTGAAATGAAGTTCTGTAAGTCCGCATTTGCAAGTCATAGTTTTAGTCATAAGATCAATATTGACGCCATGTCAAAGTTGTGTGACATAAATATAAAACTGATAAGTACATGTGTGTTACTCGACCTGAAAAGATCTGAATGTTTTTTAAGCTGTAGTATGAAACACAATTTCACCAGCACAGAGACTCGCACGCTCATAGCCTTTCTGACGATAAACGAAAGTAACATAAAACATATTGTCTATTTAATGCATTGGTAGTTTCATGTAAGTTCACCAAGGTGTTCACACTAAAAATACTTTAATACGAGTGTAAAAATGACTTGTATGGTCTATCTACACTAAATTATAGATGTTCACATTGCATACAAGAATATGTTTTTTCTTTGTACACCAATATGATTGTTTATATATAAAGTAAACTTGTTTAAACTGGTACGCGTGTTCTTTTGTGTTCGCAATGAACAGACAGTTACAAGTAGTAAGCGCACATACGTTAGTTGAAACGGACAACTGCTAAATTCTAATCGGTAAAAGTCCACTACTTTTTTTTTTATACCACATTTATATAGCGCCCTTTTCGCTCGAGATGTGCCTTCAAAGGCGCTTTACATTTTTTCCCTGTTCACTGGGTCATAAGTCGTCCGTTATCTTGGCGCAGTATGCAGCCACGGCACGGCTAATTTCCCTCACATGTACCCATTTATACACCTGGGTGGAGAGGAGCAGATGTGGGATAAATTTCTTGCTAAAGGAAATTCCAGTGGTCAGGGGGGATTCGAACCCTTATGTTCACATAAATTATATACCTGGGATGGGAGTGGAACGCTGTAAGAAGAGAGCTAACCGGGCCCGAGTATTTGTTCAACACACGGTACCAAGGAAGATCATCCAAGCATAAGTATTTCTGAAGTGACTGTATTGACACGAAGTATGTATGTGCTAAATTATACTGATATTCGTTGTCAACTATTTCCCCTTTGTGTCTGATTTACATTTTATAGTATGCTTGCTAGTAAGGTGTTCGCTGACATTTGTTTCCCTTTTGAGTCTATATATATATCATATTATGCTAGTAAGGTGTTCTGATCATCGGTTTTATTTGAGTTTGTTGTGTAAAGTTGTATAACTGGAGAGGCGCGGCCTCGAGTGCGATGATTCTTGATACAACCAACGAGACTGATACAAGTTATACGAACACCATACTAGTAAAATATTCCACTTATAATGTGTTTTGATAGTTCATTATTAAATATCAAAAATAAATCACGTAATATTTTACGTCACATAAACATATTTTCGCGGAATATCGATAAGTCCCAAAGACGGCTGAAAGTGACATAACAAGTAGTCAGGCTTCTAGCATCCTGGGACAAAGCTTGCAACACGGTGCTCTATATAGTAGTGAAATGTTTAATATGTTTTTTATACTAGAGACATTCGGGTCAGGGGTATACATAATACACATTATGCAAACCTATGTTTACAATACAATTGTCAATAGCGTACAGTTGCAAATTATTTCACGGAGAACATTTTTTTACGGAAACATATAATTAAGCATATTTTTGTTTCATTTGTCGCTTTCTTTAAGTCTATATATTTCAAAATATTATAAATAATGTTTTCTATTAGTTTTTGTATACAAAGTGTTAACGTGCATTTATAAATACCAGGCGGTCTAACAAAAACTGGAATTCGCCCTCAAGTACATTACAGGTTTTACATTTCAATGTCGGTATTTTATTCGGCTAATGCTCCCCGACTCTACTTATCGATGAGCGAACATTGAAATAAATATTGATAATCACGCAGCTCTGGTAGTTATAAAATCGATCCAATAAACAGGTTAAACGAAGCGGACAATATTTTGACAGTGCTCAAAACTAAAGTCGTCATGTAAGAAAGCTGACGTGGAGCCTCATTGCTCACCTAATACAGGATACTTCGGGGAGTTGTTATTTCATGAAATATTTTATTTAAGAAGTTCACTTACAGTATCTACAAAGAGCTGCCCAAGATAGCTCGGTCTTCTTTTCTTCCGCTTTGATAATAAGGTGTAAAGTTACCTAATATTTTAAATATCCAAAGGGTCATATTTGAAGTTGAATATCTATATTACTTCACCAGGTACATGTAAACATCGACATTTTTACAAATTACAACGAGAAATGTTAACCAATTACATAACTTCAATTAGATATTATATTTTGAAATGCCAAGCAAGACCTGCATGTAAACAATTTGTGTCGTGTTCTGAGAAAACTGGACAAAATGCTTCTGCGTAAATTGTCATCCCAGATTGGCTAATCAGGGACGACAATTTCCGCTTTTATAGAATTTTTCGTTTAAATGATGTCTCTTCTTAGCGAAAATCCAGTTTATGCGGAAAGTGTCGTCCCGGATTAGCCTGTGCGGACTGCACAGGCTAATCTGGGATGACACTTTACGCACGTGCATTTTGTCCAGTTTTCTCAGAACACGCCACATATATCTATCTCCATCCTAAGTGAAGTAATTAAACATAAACTTTTTATATATTTAAGCAACGGTGACCTTGACCCTGAGCCAACTGACCCAAACGCAGTCCTCAGCTATGCATCTACAGTATGCAAGAAAGCTACATCAAAACTTTCATCCAATTAAAAAACTTAAGTATATAATGGCCACGTAGACATACTTGATTTTCATCAAATATCTATTGTTGATAAAGAGATATAGGGTTGTTGCAAGTGTTAACAAGAGTATTCTAAAAACATAAGGGGGTCTTATTCTGCTAAATTGCAGGTCAGCTTTATGGATCTTGGTCAGTACTATAATGACACAGATGACTTCTGACTGTAAATTGTAGAAACAGAACAATGTTCAAGCACACACACCTTACTTTGATGAAAAACCTTATAAAGGGGCATTTATCATACAAATTGAAGGTTACAGTTAAGAGCCTTGGTCAGTGAACTTACATGATTATCCTGAAAACGTGTGTGAAGGTTCGATTGATAGACTGTAGTAGTTAAAGAGATTGTAATGTTTTCACGCAAACCTAAATATAAATTGTATCTCGCCTGCAAACCTTAGCTTGGTTATTATAACAAGAAAAGAGACCTAATTCTGTTAAAAGAATAATGCCAGTCATAGGTCTCGGCTAATCATGTTTATAAAGACACTGAATGCGTATGTTTAGTTTTATTTGCATATCATATAGAGATATTGAATTGTTACAAGCAAGCGTTAACCTGATATTTGTAAGTACAAAAAAAAGCGGCATAATTGTGCAAGTGTTCAGCTCAAATTGATGGGTCTTGGTAAGGGACCTCAAATAATCATCCAAACGCATGTTATAAGTTTCAAGTTAATATTGCTAATATCAAATAATTGAATACGTGCTAGAAACGTTGGTTTGGGCTTGTTGCACACAAACCTTAATCAAAGCATAACGCCGGTGCCGACAGGAGTAGAAATACTTGAACTATTCGATGGATATGTAAATATATATGAAACAATTAATCATGTCAAATGTGTAACCATAAACAAGGACAGATTACTCTAAGAATCACATTGTGTCATAAGGTTATACAAACCGCGTCGTTAAGTCTATCAAATCGCATCGTAAGGTCCATCTTATTGCATCCTAAATTTCAATCTTATCAATTCGCAAGGTTAACGCATTGTAAAGTCAATCGAATCTCGTCGTTAAGTCAATCTAATCTTGTCTTAAGGTACATCAAGTCGAGTCGTAATGTCTATCAAATTGCGGCGTAATTACATCGCGTCGTATGGTGCATCCAATCGCGTCTGAGAGTGCACCCAATCACGTCTTAGAGTGCACCCAATCCCGTCTTCGAGTGCACTCAATCCCGTCTTAGAGTGCACCCAATCGCGTCTTAGAGTGCACCCAATCACGTCTTAGAGTGCACCCAATCACGTCCTTAGGTGCACCCAATCACTTCATAAAGTGAACCCAATCGCGTCTTAGAGTGCACCCAATCACGTATAAGAGTGCACCCAATCGCGTCTTAGAGTACACCCAATCGCGTCTTCGAGTGCACCCAATCACGTCCTCAAGTGCAACAAATCGCGTCTTAGAGTGCATCCAATCCCGTCTTAGAGTGCACCCAATCACATCTCAGAGTGCACCCAACCGCGTCTTAGAGTGCATCCAATCGCGTCTTAGAGTGCACCCAATCGCGTCTTAGAGTGCACCCAATCGCGTCTTAGAGTGCACCCAATCGCTTCTTAGAGTGCACCCATTCGCGTCTTAGAGTGCACACAATCGCGTCTTAGAGTGCACCCACTCGCGTCTAAGAGTGCACCCAATCGCGTCTAAGAGCGCACTTAATCGCGTCATAGAGTGCACCCAATCGCGTCTTAAAGTGCACCCAATTACGTCGTAAGGTACACCCAATCTCGTAAGGTGCACCCAATCACGTCGTTAGATGCACCCAATCACGTCGTAAGGTGCACCCAATCGTATCGTAAGGTGCACCCAATCGCGTCGTTAGGTCAATACAATGGCATACCACGGTGAATCCAATAGCGTCGTAATGGTCAATTAACTCGCGTCGTACAATCTTCGGTCAAGGCAAATCGCGTAGTACGGTCATTTTCGGTCGTAAAATGAAAAATTAAATACAGATTGTCTCCGTTCAATCCGTTTCGCAATGTCGTATTTCGCAATTTAACATATCGACAACTAATATGGAAAAACCGGACCGATCTGCGCATGCGCTGTAGCTTAGCATTGAAGAAAGATGTTTATCGGCAGTAGGACACAGGGTATAGGAGAGAACAAGGTAAATATCTGTCTTATATTTTGAACATATTTGCGCGAAACAATTATGTGACATGAATCTAAATACTGTATTGAAAATTATCTTACACGAATGTAAAGTTAAGTTGTATAAGACGGTTGGTACATGGCTTTACATTATTAACAGTACATGTTTCATTCATGTGAGACACAGATACGTTTTATTTCTAAAAATATATAAATTGTTCTATGAAAATGAAATGAGTTAAAATTATAAAAAATATATTTATTACATGTTAATACTTGAATATCATATCGGCCGCCGGCGGTCTTATATCTTACATTCATTATTTAGAGGCATGATTTACTTTGCCTACTTCATCGATTAATTTTTCTACCGCATGCACATTAGAATGAGAAGGAAGCTTATTACCCCGATATACCAACGGTTGTTTCCCTCGCACAGCGCGTGAATACATTCTACCGATTTTTTTTTTACAAAATCTTGTTTTTTTACTTATTTAAGTACTTGTAACCGAAATAACGCACTGGAAGCAACGTTTATTCATTTTTTCTTTATATAAAATAAGTTTAACAAGAAGAAAGGGCAAATTAAGTTCTGTTAAGGCGTGAGCAAAAAATGTCGATGGCTGTTGATTTTTTGTTTACATGTTGCTACTCGACAAAAAACAGTGCCGTACCGTAAAACAATTTTTCGTGGTGAATTGTCGTAGAATTGAAATAATCGACGGTTAACCGTTGGTTATTGCGCTAATAACCAACGGTATGTCGTTCCAATGCTTTTTATCAAACCACTCGGGCTACGCCCTCGTGGTTTAATTCCTACGCATCGGAACTCCATACCGTTGGTTATTACCGCAATAACCAACGGTTTACCGTCGATTATTTCTTAAATATACCTATATTAACAGTTGTTGTTCAGCAGTAGTGTGAGAGCCAGAATAGTGATCTTTTTTTTCTTAATTGATTAAAAAAAAATATCTCGTGTACATCTTTTAAAGTTAAGTTTGGAACGGATTTCCTACAGCACGTTGAATCTCGAGCTTTTTCCTCCTATTTCGGAGTCGAAAAGTTGGTTTTTATCACCACCAGACGGGCCCTATTTGTTTGTGCCGACCCTTAACTTTTGGTATTCCACGTATAGTGTTCGATCAATTTTGCTAAATTCACTTAAATAACGATTAGGTTTGCGATCAATTTTTCTACATTCGATCGTATTTGCTGAATAAGCTTTAAACTTACTTAAAAAAGAATATTTAAAAGAGATCTGGACTAGTTCTGCTTGTTATTGCATATTCTGATTAAATTGAAACGAATCGTTAAATTCTTAACTAAAACGTAAGCCGCCCTACCTGCAATGTTTCTTATTTTGCGATGTTAGTTGAAACAAATGATATTTTTTTTTGCCGAAACAGATGGTTTGATTTACATACCATTGTTGTTAAAAGTGACAGTTCGCGGATGTAAATATATCGCAAGAAAACGTGTTTTTATTGAGCATATCACTGAAAATCCTATTGAAATCAGTTGAAAACAAACAATATAGCGATTTTTATTTTGGGGTCGAGAACGGTTTAGTACGAAAACGACCTAATTAATATTCATGATTCATGATTCGACATCTTAATTCAAACCTAAACGAACAAAATTGCGGATACGGGCGAATTTAGCGGAGAGAAGGGTAGAACAAACGCAAATACATTTGTTTCAGACGGAAACTGAGTTGCAACGCTACGTTTTTTGCTAAACCTATGTATTTATTTTCCATATGCTAATAATGTTTAGCGAACGCTAAAAATACATATAATTTGCATAACTCGTGACGCTTCAATGATTTTCGCCTATTGCATGTATTTATGATCATTTGAATATATTATTTTATCGATTCAAACCCGATTTGACCAGGTTTTCGATGTCAACCGCGATAAAAAATATATTTCAATGAATTTATGTAAAGTTTATTTCTCGATATACGATTTATATGCAAAACAACGATCTATTCCGCAAACTGTCACTTTAAACCGAAACAATAGCTGGGTTTATTCAAGGGGTGGTCTGTAAATAGGCAGATGCGAAAGTGAAGTACTAAAAAATGGCACTTTGGCACCATTGTTCTCCTGTACATTTGCCGTTTTTAATACGCTAAACTTGAGCTGATTAGATTTTAATGTAAACATTGTATTGTTTTTATTCTTGAACTAAAACACGAATATGACCGAGGAATGACAAATACAATCCATCAACTGTCTTATAATGGTACATTAATAAAAATGTTGTTTACTTCAATGACTTTCAAAAAATAAAAAATTCTAAACAACTAATTCCGATACCGACACATTTACTCGAACAAAAAAAGTCTACATGTCCTATGGAGAAATCAGCACAGTATAGCGGGCATTTCCTACTAGTATACATGTCTTGTGTACATCAACGAGTTTTCGAATGTACAAAAGAATATTATTTTTTAAATTGTATTCAACATGGTCTTGTACCAGTTTTTAGAACTGTTATTCTAGTGTTTTCTTTACACATCAACGTTTTATCTGCTTGAAAAAAAATATAACTAAGCTTGTTTATACAAACCTTAATACAGCGATTTGTAAAGGCAAGGTTATGAGGCTTGAATGATCTTTTTGTTAGGTGCATAATTAAGTATGGCTTTTGTCTTATGGTAAACGTGCTCACGATTAACTATTATTTGATAGCTTCTAATCGTTTGCCAAAATAATTGTCTATTATTCCTGCTCTACATACTTCGAGGTTATGCCACCTTAAACTATAGTTTATGAATGTTATCATAATTTGGTTATCTTTAACTTCAAAAATGTTAATCTGCTTCGTAATGTAAGCTAAGTGTTATTGAAAACACTATACATGTCAACATACGAGATCGAATGGTTCGATTGTTCATATAGACAATCCCAGAAATCGATACCTCCCGGATTACCCGCCCCTGAATACTCTCGCGCGCCTCCAAAACGGTACTGAAGAAATAAACATGGACCTATATATGTGTGTATAGGTCCCTACGCAAAACAAGGAAGCGAAACGGGTTTATCAAATATATTTGAGGATTTAAAGAGTTTCTGTTATCGATTTGACAACCACATAATAGTTCGTGTTTTTTTTTAAATATAAATTACGTAATTAGTAGAAATAAGGTTCATCTGCATTCGTTTAAGAGTAATAAAACACAGCATGGACATGGACCTATTTGTGTAGGTCCCTGGCATGAATAAGGTCTTGATTGTCATTTAACATGTTATTTAAAGGTGACGCGTGATATCTTATCTTAATTTCGGTATCTACACATGTGCAGACATGTGGTGTCACGGGCAAACCCATAAACGCTTTTAATCCACANTCCATAAAGAAATAATTAAATTTTATACAAAGGCATTACTGAAAGGTATGCTTAAAAATGCCAACTCGGCCTTAAACATTACGTGTTGTCACTGAATATTGTTGCAGAGACACATATTTTATGAATCTATCGTGTATATTTTTTATTTAAATTATATTGATTTACGATGTGATACATATCGACACTTGGTTTCATGTTTCACTTGTTTTCAATCCTAATGTGCGAAGTCATAAAGTACTGTTTATTGGAATAAAGCGGGTGTACACTGATAACGTTGTAATCTGTCAAATTCTTCAGTACCGTTTTTAATCGCGGGTTACGTAATAGCCAATATGGCGGCGCCCATATTATCGATTCTGGGATTGTCTATAGTTTAAGATTTTTATAAAAGGGTTTCATGCATTCAAAAGAAACATGCCCACATTCGTAAATCGTATGTTTGACATTATTATCTAATACAATTCTGAATAAAATGCGGTCATACATATGTTTTTCAATACTTCAGGAAGACAATGGATTGTTTGGCGACAAATCATATCCTTTGATATTAAGGAATTAAAGAAGAACACATTATCCAATTATTAAAGATGGCCACTAATTCAAATGTATTCACCAACAAGGAGACCAATAACTGGTTCAAGGCGTGCATAGCACTAAATGTGACGAAGGAAGGATTGACTAACTTTGTGGACACAGAAATAAAAAAGGTCCATAATGCTGTTGGGAGAAGTTGTGGAAATTGCTTGACCGAGAATTTGGTTAAATGTCCAACACAAGGGACATGTAAAACGTTTGCAAATTGCAACTTCCATAATTCAATAACGAAGCGAACCAGACAATGTCCCCGCAATCTGTGTAATTCGGTTAAGAAAAACATCATCACCCAACATAGATACAATGGACCTTCTTGGATCAACACCAACGCGAAACAATGGTCGACCAATCACTGGCAAATCGCCAAATGCTTTTTCCCACCGGATGGATATATTAATGTTTCGTCAGTACAAGCAACGGACTTCAATGGTGTCATCAGCGTGCTTCTTAACTGCAAACACTTTGACAATTGTTTTTCGTTTACCATCGCACCGAAAGAACCGGCACCGAAATGCGTTTTAACACAGGTGATGATCATTACAATATACACACATCTCAATGAGTTACTAATGTGCCAATAACAATATTTAGATGATGCTTACTATCATTGTTTTCATAAATCTGTGATTGTTAGTCCATGTATCATCCATATGCTTCTAGTATAAGTGCCTATGTGTTTACGTGTATTTATACAGGCCCGTCAAATAGGCCGAACTATTCGTCACACACCCGACTGCAAAGTCACAGACGCTGAACTAGTTGACTACGTACATACATTGGACACGCTTCTGGCTGATCCAAAGTTTTTAGCACAGGATCCTGCTGCTACATTGGCCAGAACTAAACTAGCGAATGTAAATATATATATTTTTATCCCTTATTTACTTTCTTTTGCGTATTTTCCTATGCATCCTTGTTTAAATACAAATAGTCATTGTAACTATCTTTGAGATAAAAAAGTAGTCACCCGAAAAGATTTCATGGTACTGACGTTTCGACATAATATACGTTTCAAAATTTGGAAAGCAATGTTAACTACATGGTTTTGTTTTTTATTATTGTTTATCATGCAATGAACTTGTTGTCATCGGACTTTTGTCGAAGTTATAATTTTCCTCTTGTCTAAATTAATTGTCTTTTCCGAGTAACTAAGTTGATATGTTATTATATACAGACCTTTATCCCAACCACTCAAATTGCTATCTCTTGATGACCCGATATATTGGTATCTTCAAAATGACAGCCATTAACATTTAAATATGTAAACGATCTATTTAGTAAAAACTTCCATTTTAGTCAAATAGACCGGTTCTTCACTGTATGAGACTAGGTTTTCTCTACGTCTGTCTTGCTGTGTGGCTGTCTGTCCGACAATCTGTCCGAAAGTTTGTCGGTAAAACTGTCTCCTTCGAAAAATAAGAAAAGTACTAAGAATGTTTTGATAACACTTGGAATACATGCACTTGAATTATCTTGAAACATGGTTTATACATAAAAACAATTTCATTATACGTCGACGTCTGGTCAATATATTAAAAAATAGGGAAAAAACCTGCTGAATCAAATTGAAATGTAATATGGTACAATTACAAAAATGGCGCTATAGAGATCACGAATATCTTGGAATGACAATAATACCCATCCCACCCCTTACACAAAACCAGCTTAAATGTTGTTTCAATATATTGATGCATTAAGGTACATACCAAAAACAAGAGACGGGAAGCATTTATGCTGACATACACACATTGAAATGTACAATTACAAAGTAATAATCTGGTCACGTTTTAAGTATTACAATTCCTAAAGTAGGTCTTGAGAAAATAATTCAACGATCATCTGTTGGTCAAAACAGTCCCTAGTTATAGTATGAAAAAGAATTTCAGAGAACAAGACACTGTGACATTGAATTGTGAGCTGTTGACTTAAAAAGACCAAGTAACCATCATATCAAAATAACAACGTTCTTTAAATATTGCACTAAGCGAAATTGCGCACGGTCAGACCGACCATGAGCCATATCGACCGACCGATAGGTCTAAAGAATGACAAATTTATTGATCGCTGTCGCAGTATTTCTTTTAAATAAAGACAAACATTGATCAACACTTTAAACGACAATAAGTTACGTCACCAAAATGAACAAATAATATATTATACGCGTGTTTGCTTTATTTAATAGGTTAGAAACCCATCATTTTTTTTACATCGGGTGTTATTTCGTCAATATAGGCATGCGATTAAACGTGTTTTTTCTTGCGTTTTAATTAAATATAATTCGAATTCATATTTAGTTACAGAAGGACGGAGTTATCTTAACTAAGGCTGAATTCGATGAATATTTGAAAGAGCTGCATCGATTACTGATAAAGGCACAACAGACCGGTGAACAGATTTCCCTTGCAAAAGAATCTGTGTTGCAAGAGATTTCTACATATATGAATGTACATATGACGGATGGCTTACTTGAGATAGAACAGAAGACACAGGAGGCCATACAACGGATTGCTAAAGAAGTAATAAAACAGACAACTTCAAACTACGAACAAGCTTCACAAGGTATTATGTGGTGCACTTGTTTACAATAAATGTATATGTATTTTATTGGTAAAATGTGTGCTTTCCAGGAAATGGACTCCGATATATTTTGCTTTAACAAATAGATCAGCAAAACAAACTAAAATTGTATACAAAGATCGACCGACCAAACGATAAACAGACCGTCAAACAGTTCTATTTCTAATATACATACTGATATATTATGCCTTGCTATAATAAGACTGTATGCGGTATTTCTCTCTGATTTCAGATTTTGCACGGCGTATTAAGCGTTTCTACGCTGACAATTTAATGCACGTGCCGGTTTCACCATTGTTACCAAGCTGCGATAAAGATCTACGAGAAATGTATGTAACTCCAATAATATATAGAATAGAACAACTTCAAGATGGTTCACGCAAGAAAACCGATCAAATTAACACATACAAAGACATAATCTGCCAAGAGGACATGTCTATTCGAAGAGTATTCTTACAAGGCGAGCCCGGCACAGGTAAATCCACATTTGCTGCAAAATTGGTTCTAGACTGGTGTTCAGAGCTTCCTCAATCAAAAGACCCATATGAACAAGACGCCGAATTTGACGATGTTGCATCACTGCATGAATTCAAATTCGTTTTTCACATCGCTTTAAGAAATTCAATTGATCAGCGTGAGATAGAGACGATGATTAAAGATCAAATTATAGACATGATATATGCGAAAGAAGATCGTTCAGACGCCTGCAAACTTGTTCAACAAATATTTGATAAAGAAAAATGCCTTTTGGTTCAAGATGGTCTTGACGATTGGGTCGATTCAAAAGGCAAAGTTGCTCAACCGATAATGATACCACATGGTAATCAATGTACAATATTAATCACAACTCGGCCGTGGAAAATGTCTGATGATCGAATTAAAGACTCACAAATTGATGGTCTGGTTGAACTAGACGGAGTAAATGACCCTTTCAAGCTAAGTGAACGGATTATGGGTTGTCTCGTGTTTGATGAGTTAGAAGTTAAACACGATGAATTCAAAACTCACATTATGAAAACATGTGGATTAAAGGAATTGATAACTTCACCAATGATGGTTGCTCTACTTGTATGCTCGTGGCTAGATGGAATACACTTGAAAGGATCCTTGTGTGAAATATACAGCATTCTGATCGATAGTCTTATTAAAAAGGCAAGAAATATAACTGGTTATTTTCATCCGCCACCAGTCAAGTGTTTTAAAGACACAAACTATATACAACCAAATATTGCATTCATACAAGCTCTTTCAAAAACAGCTTTTGCATTACTGTTTTCGGATGCAAAGGAAAGCTCGATAGTGTTTAGCGAAAATATTTTGTTATCATATGTGTCAAACGAACACAAAAACTTTGCTCTCAAAGCTGGTATTTTATTGGAAAGAAATACACCAGGGTTTACTAAACGATCAATCACGTGCTCATTCATCCATAAGACTTTACAAGAGTTTCTAGCCGCTTACCATATCGCAAGAAATGAAAAGATGATCGATGATGTATTTTTCAGGTACCTTAACGCATTTTCTGACGCGTTTCTCGAAATATCTCAGGTATTTGTCTTTTTATGTGGATTAAACATTAAAGCAGCGAATAAACTTTCATGTTTAATAAATCAGAAAACCAAAGCAATTGGTCCGGATACTGATGTAAGTCGCAAACTACAACAGATGGTGGTCAATGGATACGAAGAAGCAAAGGCCAACCAATATACGCACAAAGACATATGTTTACACCTTACTCACTTTTATTTTGACTATACAGTGAACAAAGATCAAAACGCCTTATCGTGCATCATGGAAGCAAATGCATCACGTGTTCTGTCATTGGGCGTTGCTGATCGAGTAGAAACATCGGCACAGGCTTGCGTGCTGAGAGACGCACACGTATTGAGTGAGCTATTAAATTCGGTTTGCAAATGTCTAACATATTTGTATTTAGATGTAGACATTGTTGAAAACCAATTGGACCTATTGTCTTGCCGCAAATTAGAAACTGTATGTGTCAATGGAGCTGTGAATCTGTCCCTGGGTTGTTTTTTAAAACTTACGGATCTAAAACACCTCACACTTACACTGTGTTGCATGTGGAATCGATTAGACCTTTCATCCTGTCGAAATTTAAGAACATTAGATCTCAGTGGACCAGCAACCTTATTACCTACCGCACTAAACAGCCTAAACAGACTTGAACATCTTACGCTATCCTGCGCATGTGTTGATCTGGACTTGTCACATTGCCACGAAATTGCAACAATTGAACTCAGAGGAGAGATCACCTTGCAACCGAAAACCCTATCTAAACTAACTAAACTAACAAGTATTGTTTTATATCGAACGAACGACATATTTTTAAAAAATTGTAAAACTCATAAAAACTTAACACTACCACTTGCACCATCTATCAAGCATTTAAAACTTGTACACTGCAGCCTGCCATCGGATGTGCTTCGTCATTTGTTTGACACCTTGTCGATGTTTGATCGCAATGTGACATGCACGCTTTATGCGCTTGAAAATACGTTGGATGAAGAGCTTAATGGTTTGAGAAGGATCAGACACACAGGGAATCAAACGTATAAGGCGTGTATTCATTTGATATGTGATGAAGACAGTTATTGTTTATACACGGCACTGGAAAACATGAGGATTCGGAGTCTGAGTCTGGAGAGCGTGAACAATTTGCCAACACTTCAAGAAACAATAAAAACAATCACGGGTTTGGAAAAGCTTCGCATTGTTGTCAAAACATTCACAAAAGCCTTGTTTGAGCTGCCCCTTTCGGTAAACCATATGCTACTGGTATTCCTATCTTTGACGCTGTCAGGGCTTCAAGTGCAGTTGGAAAAACTCAAAGAAGGAACACAAAATCGTTTGGAGGTTGTATTAATGTTTGGCTGTGAAGGTCCATTGGACCAGTATAAAAATATTTTAACACAGCTTGAGGCATTCACAAATTTACACTTTGAGAAATATGAAATACTTGATAGAAGGAATATTCACAGTTATAATACTGATGATACCGATGATGATGCGGAGAAAAACGATTTGAGGAATTTGGAGGATGATAGCAAAGAGGACATGAACTTCATTCGTAGAGTGCGGTTCAAAGCCGAGAAAATAATAAAGATAAAATTACATTTTAATTAAGATTTTGCACTTGAACTATATCATTTATATGACAGTAAGCCTCGACTGCATGTCGACAGTCAGATCCACGAATTCACTGTTTCCAACGAACAATTACTCCATAAAAAACTTTTAATATCTTAAAGAAATGCATGATAATATTACACTATATATTTACTTTAACATGTATGTATTGATGATCGATTCCATTCATTTTTATTTCCTACATTTAGTTGTCAACTGGATATATGCACTGCAAAAATCACCAAGTTTTGAGTTATATAATTCAATTTATGTATTTGATGAGACGATTACTTGTTGAATTTATTTTGGTATGTACTGGTGTTGGATAATTCAAAATTTGTGTGCTTTATTTTCCAATTCAGAGTACTGTTTTTTTTTAATAAACATATTTGCCAGTGTATATGGTTTAATGGTGGGATATTTAAATGTATATGTAATAAAGGGATTTGTGTTGATTTTTTAAGAAAGGCACTTTTTGCAAAGGTGTGCCTTTAATTGCCTTTTTCTAGGTTTCGATATTTTGTATCCAGTTTCTTGAAAACAGTTATTGTGATAATGATGTACTCTTCGAGATTTTGGGAAATAGAAACATATAATGTACTGTCTGCCTGTCCCTACGGCTGCGTTTACATAGTTTATGTTGTTTTTTTAAATATATTATTGTTTGTTGAATAATGAGAATTTTACTCTTGCCAAGAGTGGTTATTACATCTTCTTATATAAATATGATCGGATTTTCATCAAGCTTTTGAGGTCGGCATCATTCTTGTCAATAGAATGATCCAACTAAAATACTGTTCTGATCACTGTGACCGTTTCAAATCGACGAGTTAACTGATCTCGCTGCATTCACACACGTGCGATGATTGATAATGTATCATGCCGTTGGATAACTTACAAAGTATCATCAAACAAACTGTTTGTACATGAACGATTCATATTTCTTTATACGCATTTTACTCGTATTTTGTTTATGTATCAAAGTTTTCCCACATATCTTTTGCTGTATTTGTGTATTTTTTTAATATTATTTTTTCATTACTCATTCGAAGATATTCACAAGTTAAAAATTATAGAATCAAATACATCATATTATGATATGAAGGTATGAAATCTTATATATTTCATTTAGGAAACATTAAACGTATGTACCTCAAAATGTTTCTATGAGGTACTGACGCCTCTGTTAATTGCACTGGACTCAACAATAAGTGTTTGGCGGAAGGACATAATTTGAATACAAAATATAAACAAGTGTAATAAAATCAGAAATGATTTAATATAATTATGAAGTTAATTACAAAGTGTGTAACATACTTAATATTGTTAAGCATCGTGCTTATTTCCTAACTGTTATATGGATTTTATAGCGTGTGACATGGTTGTTGCGCGTGACACGTCGTCAAGATATCATGGTCATGTGTACCAATGCATTTCGTAATTCTATTATGAACAATCAAGTTATGGACAGGACATGTTCACAATGAACCAAATTTATTTGTCAAAATAATTATTTATTCTGAGTCGCGTTTTGATTACTTTTTAAGCATCTACTTGAAAAAAAACGAATATGGAAATAACTGTTTTTTTTGTATGTATTTATTAATATGTTCATGAACTTTATTCAAGATTTCAAAAGCTGAAAAAATACTTTAAATATTACAACTAAAATAGAAATAAGTACCTACCTACCATATCTCGTGATTTAACCTGATGCAAACATATTCGAAATTATTAAACCGTTATACAATAACTTATTCTGTGAGTTACTGAAGCATAATGGTTGTGATAATTATTATACTTTAATTGATACTTTCTCCAGCAGAGATTATATAAGAACAGAACATTACATAACAGAACAAATCGTTAACATAACGTCATAGTTTGTTGACGAATAATCCACGTTTATTGTCTTGTGGAATATAATTCATCATTTTATGTGACATGAGTTATAATAAAAAACCTTAATGAAATTGTATTGAAACGTCCACAAAGTCGTACAACTCCATTCACTTCATGCAAAACTCATTTACATTTGATATGGACCGTTTGTGTAATTTATTAAAATTATTTGCCAATTTATCCCGCGATAGTATTTATGGCTTTAATGTTGTATACAGAGATCCCCGTACAATGATCTTTCTATAATGTTTTTAAGTCTGGCCTTTCATTTGAAGGCACACAAGTGCACTTGACTGAGACCAGGCAAACGGCATGTGCACTGTGGCCGTAACGTTAATAGTAAAAAGTAGGTGTTTCTACTTTTTAAATATGTGACTTGTATGACTTGTTAGTCACTAAACAAATAACCCTAATTAAGATTATTACATGCTTGTTATATACGCTTGTAAAATAATCATTATATTTAGTATTGTGTGGATGAGTTGTCCTAATATTTGCACCGATATGTAAAGTTTATGATGCAAGAAGAAAACATACATTATCTTTGCTAAATTTGAAGCTGATATCAGCTCTTTAGATTCATATGTAATGTTGTTAAAGTATTTGATGACTTAATAATCGAGTGTGTTAAAGGTTCATTTTCAGAGATTTAAAGGTTGAGTAACTTCATAATTTTATTAACTTTAAACCTTCAAACCAAATTGTGTGTTTAGTTAGAAAGTCTTTAGGTGTGTTTCAGAGGCCACTTAAACCATGTTGTTACACAGAATAATTTGACTTATTTTGCTTTACAATATAAAAATGTATGTCGCACTGTTTGATAACAATGACAATGTTTATGATTTTTTCAAGTTCTCAATAAATCACAAAATCACACGAAAGGCTTCATTTTATCATTGAGCATTTCAGTTAATTAAGTTTTGCAATGACTGATGTTACGTTTGTATATGGCATACACTATTCAATGCGTTAACATAATAGGTCAGAGTCCGGATTTAAGCAATGAAATTATCAAAATGTTTAAACCATCAACGAACATAAAGATATTTTAGTTAATAACATACATCAATTTATGACAATATTAAAACGAAACTTAAAATCAACTTTAAACAGACAACAATTACATAATTGACAATTAGGAATATTATATTTAGTTTACTGTGTGAGACGCTTGGCGTACTCGTGCAACACACGTTTACTGCATCTACAACCAGAGAATCAAAATAGCAACTAAAACTAAACTCCGGTTCGACTGGTCGTTATTATAAAACACAGCATAATAGAAAACAACACTCAGTAGAGCATCCTTTAATATTCCGTTCACTAGCAAATGAAAAAACAATCCTCAATACACCGGACATAATAAGATTTGATCAATAGCCAGCTATTAGTAAAATGGAAATAGCTGGAATTTGGAAATATAATTGACTATTATAGCATTTGAAAAAAAAAGCGTTCGATTCACATTTTTTCGACACAAGTTTAAAATCTTCAAAAACTTACTTGAATTAGCGAGGATCAGAAAGTTGTTCGTGAGCATTTGTGAGCGTCTGTTACCTATGTATGTCTCTAAGGACATATTATTTAACCATGCATATGTGGTTAGTGTCTATTTCTTGTATTTGTATACACTAGTCTTAGAATACTTGCCATGTCAAAGTCCACGGAGTGGTTTCCACTCTATCTAAAATCATTTAAAAAATGGTAACCAAATTCCTGAATTAGTATTCAATTTCACGGAAAGGTATCTAAGAAACATAAATACCATACAAACACTAAGGGTCTGGTATTTTCAATTGATCTTTCAATTATTTTCCTGCTTTGACTTTGTTATAGGCAACCTCTGTGTCTGATATCTTAACCAATGTTCAGTAAATAAGGAGCTTATTAAATTAAAAAGTGTTAACACTAAAATTCTGTTTATGGTGGATATTACTCCCATTCAAGAATCACTTATTGAAAGAATATGATCATTTTCAGAATGGGATCCAAACTTTCGAAAGCAGCTCGAAACGCGACTGGAACAAAAGTTTCATCCACAAAACCGGGTTCTATGGCGCCACCTATCGGACAGGACTCATCCACAAAACCTGATGCTATGGCACGACCGCACGAACATATTTCAGAAATGGCAGGCGTAAAGGCGAAGAACCGAATTGCTGCAGCAACACGAAATGATGTGACACCAACACATGTAAAGGATTCGGAAATAGCAGACATAGAGGCAAAGGATACCATAGCTGCTGCCACACGAGATGGTGTTCGTGAACTCCTCGCCAAAGTAAAAGCGATTAAGCATGATCTTGAGTTGTTTGAAATTAATGCAAAGGGATCGATTGATTCAGGTTCCATTGCTATTATAAACGAGCTCAACGTAAGGGCGCATCAAATATTGGGCGATATTGAATCGGTAGGAATTGATGAACAGGAGGAAATTACTTCCATCGCAGTGGATGTGAGACGGGAACTTGAGGCCAACTTTATTTCTATTAAAGAGGCTATGGAAAGAGTCGGGATTGATGAACAGGAGGGAATTACTCACATCGCAGAGGATGTGAGACGAGAACTTGAGGCTAACTTTATTTCTATTAAAGAGGCTATCGAAAGTGTCGGGATTAAGGCCAATAACTCTATTGATTACGCCACCGAAAGTGGTGTGCGGAAACTCGAATTGATAACGGAAAAACACATGAAAACAATATATACACTGAATGAAAAAGAATACGGACACCAACGAAACGGTAAGAGTTCATCTTTATATTGTGTTCATGCATAAATGTTTAAATACACAATTTGGAATACAATACTAAGCGATGTGTGTGCAGTGCTTAAGAGGATTCATTTTTCTTCCACAGTTTTAGAGTTACTGCCCTTTGTGAACTTCAATTGTATCTGGAGCGCATAAACAGTACGGTGTTTAACATTTAAACTTCAGATAGATAGATCTCACTGTGAGGAATGGCACTTTAAAAGAAACATAACTATTTTATTTATTCATTATTAGTATTTGACATTTTTTATAGTAATAATACGTCAATAGGGTGCGGAGCATATCCACAAAATATAACAGGTTACAACTTGAATCTTTAAATGTAAAAGTATTAATGAACGAGATAGGTATATAGTTCTCGTATTATTCAATAAAGTATTTAACGAATATGATTTTTTTTAAACGCACATTATTGTTAATGCCTATATATTGATTATGGCCACAACATGTACAAACTCGATATTTGATTTTAATATAATTGATTCTGTTAGTGCAATTAAGTTCGAACTTGTTCGTGGTTTTCCAGCATACGTTATATATCCAGAAAATATGCATTTATTTATTAGGATGTTAACTAACAAGGAGTACCTGATTGTGGATCTTGCAATATTTTTAATCATGTTGTTTGAATGGTTTCAAAAATGTTGCGAGCGATGATGAATCATTACGGCAAAACACTCAGTCACATTTCAACCTCGCCATTTAATGACTGGGTTCAAGCACGTTTAGATGACATTTACATGCCACCCAATTTGCAGCTTATGAAACAAGACAAGGGGTCATATATGAAAACTGGTTCACAAATTACGGAATTCAGAAATGTGTTTCTGACGGATGGTAATCTAAGCCGACATACGTTTATTCAAGGGGAAGCAGGTTCTGGGAAATCCACTTTCCTTGCCAAGTTAGTTATGGACTGGTGTAGTGCTAATAAAACAAAATCCGTCGAAGAGGTGCCCACGGCTCAACTTAACAGTGCCGATCGTGATTCACGAATACAACTCACTCAATTCTTTAAAGATATATCGACTCTAAATCTTTTAATTTCATATTCCATGTTACTTTAAGGGATTCGGTTCGTCAATTTGAAATTTTAGAGATGATTAAACAACAAATAATTGACACCATTTACAGAAAGACGATCGTGAGAATGCTTACAAACTACTGAATGAGAGCATGAAACGTGAACGGTGTTTGATTCTACTGGATGGTCTAGAAGAGTGGACCGGTACTGGAAGTCATTGCCTGCCGGCATTGGCTGCATCTTTCAGCCTGTACGATATTTTCATTACAACTCGACCTTGGAAAATTACACAATCAAAAATACCCGACTCAAAAAATGACACGTTGCTGCAATTCAAAGGAGTTAACGAGCCTTTTGAGGTGAGCAAAAGACTTTTGGCTTGTAGAGGTGATTATAAAGAAAGCAAGTATTTGGACAATAAACAATCTCAATTTGAATCGTACGTATTTAAAAACGGCTTCTATGAATTACTGATATAACCAATGATGTTGTCGTTGATTGTGCAGTCATGGGTAGAAGGGACTGAACTGAATGGATCTAGGTGTGAAATATACAGCCTCATGCTGGAAAGTCTTCTTAAGAAGGCGAACAGTGAAACGAGTGAATTTTATCGACCGCCCTTTCGTTGCTTCACATGTACGCACTATAAAAAACCTAATACTGAACACGTGGATCGTTTGGCTGAAGCGGCATTTTATTTATTATTTTCAGATCAACGGGAAAATTCACTGGTGTTTAGCATTACAGAAATAAACAATTCTAATTTCAAGTTACATGAACATGAACGATTGGACTTTGCATTGAAATCCGGTATTTTATCGGCAACACGAAAGGGATCTTTATTACGATCATCTTCAGCTTGCAAGAATTCCTTGCTGCTTATCATATCGCCCGCAATACCCATCTCAATCTCATTGATGAGGTCATTTCCGGATATCTTCACCGTCACCAGGATGCATGTCTCGACATATCCCAGGTGTTCATCTTTCTTTGTGGACTGGACATCATGTCTGCGAATAAGCTTTCTGGCATGATGGACGAACGCAATAATGCTCGTGTAAAATCAAGGTTTAATGATAAGCTTAGTGAAATCATAATACGAGGAAACAGGGAAGCTGTTGCCAATTCGCACACAAGCATTGCCCTGACACTTAGTCACATCGAGTGCGACTATTACAATATGAGGGACGCTCATAGTGTCTGGAAAATGAACACGTTCAATCTGCTGTCCTTGAGCGTACGCAGATACTTAACCGACAGAGATAGTCCTGTTACGGACATAGATAGTTCACCTGCTAATGTCGAATCTCCATCCCATATTAAATTTAACCTGTCATCGTGCCACATGCTAAAATCATTATGTCTGAAAGGGAACGTCTTTTGGCTTAAGGGTAAGTATACAATCCATTTCATTTGTATCCCCTTTCAAGATAGGGGACATGCAGCTTTGTAATAAACGACATCTCCTTTAAAATGGGTAGACTTTCATCTCCTAAACCGTTTTATAGACTTTCAGTACGATTCTCAAAAATGCTCATTGAGTGACTCTCTTTGAAAGTTGTCAAAATCGTCCCGGTCCACTGCTGGTCGATCACGAGAGAAAAACATCTTCTTCGGAAGGATGCGTCCCAGAGCTTTTATATTTGGTATTAATAATAACATAGTTGTCCTATACACAGTTTGTTCAAATCATGCACCTCGGGTTATTTTATTTATCTTTTATATATACTTTTTAATAAATAACATTAAATAATTTCTTTTCTGAAACAACAAGAGCCAGTGATGTTATATGTGATATGTTACATTTTTAATGGTCCACCGGCACGATTGTAAAAATTATCTCACTGGGGTCTGAAACGGCCACGTTCCAAGGAACATGTGATTGTTATATTATTGTATTGCAAGAGAGCTCTAAGAATCATTGCCCCTGAAACTACATGTACCAGAAATTCGATATGTGATGATATATCAGATAGTGGTTCTTTAAAATGTTATTTGAATAAAATGGTCATATAGTCAAAAAAGAAAACGCCACACGGGTCACATGTTTAATATACTCTTAAGCAACAAAATGACATTTAATGTCCTGATAAGCTAAACGGCCTTGAGGTTATCCATTTGGTATTTAACTTTTGTTTCAATTATGCCACTTGGGTAAGAACTGGCAAGAAACCGGAGGCATATGATTACCATGGACAAAAACATGGTACATAGGTACGTCATCTAGGGCCATATTGGCCCCTTTGGTTAATCAATAAATGAGCTATAGACAACACATATTTATCCGAGGCGAATATGCGAAAGTGTCATGTATACCTTCACTTATGCTAGTTATTGCCTTCATTCAGATTGGTGGTGGTGGTGGTGGTGATGATGATGATGATGATGATGATGATGATGATGATGATGATGATGATGATGATGATGATGATCACAATCATGTGATAGGTAAATAATACGATTTAAAGTGCATACTGAAATCTTATTCTTCACACATGGCCCGACATGATTGTGTTGCAATGATCGAAATCTAGTTCCAGATCTACGGCCCCGGTAGATGCATGTCGAATTGCGTGCCTATTGACTGAGTATAAAGACGTAATGGAAATATACATGTAGACATAGTCAACAACACGACTCAACTAAATCAGCACCAAACTAATCTTAGGGGTTACATACCTAATAACTAGTACGTGTTCACGGTAACCACTGTAATAACAAGTTAACTCCTTCGGAAAGATTTCTAGTTTGCAACGTTTTTTTATATTTAATAACATCCAGTGCAATTGTGTACGTAATTTCAATTGTTATATATGTTATGCAGTCAAGCATTACAAAGCGAGTATTAAATAACTACGTTTGATCGTTACCGTTATAAATTTAATTATATTTACAGATTCTTACAGTACTGCAAGATCGGAACATCCGGTCTGGATTGTTTTAGACAGTGCAAATCCAGCGCAGTGTGCAGACCCACCTCCAGTATTGCCCTCTATTAAACACATTTCATTGCGTGCTGTCACATGTTCCTCTTCCTGGCTACGCAGTTTGTTCAGCACTCTCCTGACACTGGACCATGAGGTGGAATGTGAGCTGATTAACTGTGACATATCATCGTATGTACATTGCGCACTCAGCAAATGTATACGCGCGTACATACGGACGGACGTAAACAACACATTCAGTTTGCATGTAGTTAGTAATACGAGGGAGGCTGTATGTACCGGTCTGTGGGAGGCTCTACATGGTCAGTATATCAAATGTCTGAATCTCGGTGGACTAAATGCAGAATTGATTGACCTAAATACAGAGTCGTACCAAAATGAAGAGTCGTTGTTTGAGTCAGTACAATCACTCCCACAGCTGGAAACGCTTAATATGAACGTGAATGCTGACGCTGATATCAGCCCCAATCTGTGAGAGGCTCTGATCAGCTTTAATATCAAGCGTGTGACACTGAGTATATATAGTGTGTGGTGTGGTCTGATAGTAAATAATGTATCGAGTTTGTCGCAGGCCCTCCTACCAAACAATATGGAAACGATTTGCATGTACCTGAATGTCCAGCCCTGTATGATGGAGACTGTGCATGGTCTGCCTATCAAACGTCTGAGTCTGTATGGCAGTGGAGAAAGGTTGGACATTAATCACGTGTCGTCGCTGTAAAAGTTGCTATCGTCGCTTAAACAGCTGGAAAAGCTCAGCGTTATCGTAAATAATGACAGCCCCGGTCTGTGGGAGGCTCTCCATGGTCTGAATATCAAGAGTCTGAGTCTGAATGATGGGGATTTAAATCATGTTGCGTCGTTGTAGCACTTACTATCTTCTCTCTCACAGCTGGACACGTGTAATATTAAAGTGAACAGTGCCAATCATCCCGGTCTGTGGGATGCTCTCTGTGGTCTGAATATCAAGAGTTTTAATCTGAATTTGATGGGAGGTCTGACCGGTTGGATGACAGACTTGAAAGCGAAACAAATGAAATCATTGTCTCTGTTATTTCCATCGCTCACACAGCTGGAAACGCTTAGTATTGGAGTGGATGATGCCAGTTACGGTCTGTCGGAGGCTCTGCATGGGCTGTGTATCAAAACTCTGTGTCTGAGTGGTAATTGTGGAGGTAGTTTGAACGTACATCATGCTGAGTTGTTGTCCCAGTCACTATCATCGCTCACGCAGCTTGAAACGCTTACATTGCATGTATCTACATATATCGACTTACAACTACCTCAGTCATTGAAGTATTTAAATTTCTACTGTACCGGAATATCTCCGCCAGAATTACGCGACCTAGTGAAAACACTGTCGACGTGCACTCAGACACTTGAGAGTAAGATGGAATTCGGTTGTGCAATATTAACCTATGAATATGACGAAAGTATCTCTTATCGACAGGCGGATCCAATTTCTCCGGAAGAATATATTACCATCCAACGAGAACTGACTGTACAGACGAATGTCGCAGTGAAACGATTCCGAATATTAAACCGGATACGTGTCAATAGGTGGTATGAGTCTGCTGATTCATCTTGGTCTGTACGTGACCATGTTGTTGTAAAGAACGATGATTATGATGATGTTATCGTTTATCATGAGATATATAACTTATTTGTTCGACATCTAGATCATGACATCGTCAATCAAATTTCCATGCGACTGCAGAGTTATGCAGCCTCGTACTCGTGAATGCATGTGTCTGTAAGACATAGTTATATCAACAGATGAATGCATGCCTCTGAGGGACACGATTTTATTCAAACATGCGTCTGTTAGACATGTTTATTCAAAACATGCATATATATGTATGGAGCAGTTGTTGCGCGATTGAAACACGACTGAAATATTTTTTTTTTATTAACGTTTTTTTTTTTTGTGAAATACGCACTATGTGTTCGACATTCAGCCTTTACTTTAAGCAATACATTGACGTGAACTTTACAGAGACGTTATTTTGTAAAAGGAGACAAAATAACTAAAAATGCAGTCATTAATACTAAACCAAAACGACGACAGATTCAGTAACAAACAGTTCACCGCGCAATATGACGCCATTTGTATTACTGCTTCATACATATAGCAGTATATTACATACCAACAAGCTCAAGTACACATGCCATTTTAAAATGATAACAGGTTGCGTAAATGCAATTGAAAAGGATTTGATTGAATAATTACATTTGTTTCAAAAGATAAAATTCTTCAGATTGCTTTTTTCAAGTGTGCGTTAAAGCAAACGTTTTTATATGTATACATTCTCAATTACTACTTCCAGAACTTGTGTAGAATAAACTGAGATCATTCCTGTCTATGGAAATCAAACCGCGTGTCGTCATACTACTTTGTGCCATTTACTTATCGTGCACAGTGCGTGTTATGCTTGAATTGTAAGTTTAAATATTATCCAAAGTGAAGTACTAGTTCAAAGGGGCAAATCGATGGTATTTTCGCCAAATAAATTAATCTTTTAAAACCGTGATTTGTCCACTTTTCTCGCATGAATGTATGTAGTATCAATTTGTTGGTAAAATCGTTAAAATGTGCACAATTAATTTGTTCATTTATTAATTTGTAAATTTGTCACATTCCTCCTATGTGACTTCAGAAATAATTGAGCACTTTATCGAGATTTTTACTTCAGTACAGTGCCTTAATCGATAGTGTGCATGCAGTCGGTGCATTTCATTCATAAAATTTTTACTACTATCACGTTTTTCCTGTCCACGCTAACATTTGTCAAGAGAAAACTTTTTTATTTATTGAAAAATAAACTTGTGTTATGCATTTATATAAAAAGCCTATTTGTACATCAACTTTTTACGCAATATTTTATTGAAGATAATCTTCTTTTAGAAATATAATAGTGTGAGCATTTGTTAAGCAACTTTAAGATTTATCAATGAAAAGCACTTGCCTAATTTAACATTTGCTTCAGTGTCTAAAGTTAAGGTACGGGTCTCAAATTTATTTGATGTATTTTTCCACCGGTACTTGAAAAAAAAAGGTCCTTATATATATAATAAAAGAAAAGATATCCAACGATGATTTCACAGGTGTATTTTATAACGCTATGCAACAGCATGAAAGATCGAATAATGCACACAAATGTCGTTGTGGTTTCCAGCAGGAAACACCAATCTATGATTAAACACCGTTTATTTGATGAAAATCTATGTAGTATGCCCAAAACAGCTTAAAGTTTAAAAAATATGACCCCAAAATCGCAGTGTGTAATTTTCGACGTCCAACTGTCAGTTATGACAGACCGCGAATTTCGGTCGTTTTTCACAATTGAACAAGAACTTTGTTATAAACTCCACATATGTTTTTCATTTACTAAGTTTTCATTCGAACTACGTCGTTCTTTAGTCCCAGCTGAACGGTAAAAAGTCGAAAACTCATAAGAAACAACACATTTTGCTTATTGCGCAACATCACGACCGCCATTTTGAGGCAGAATCGGTGTTACGGAAAGAAGACGTTTCATTGGTTGAAAATAAAATTGGTAAACTTGTTCTATAATTTACGACTCATTCAACCAATCAATAACAAGATAAAATTTATCGCGTTCCAACAATAACATGTTTACTGTTTGAACTTATATTATAATATTTGGTGTATTTTCTACTTTTTCTGAGTATTTTTGTTCTGCAGTTACTAAAGAACGATGTATTTCGAAGGAAAATTTAGTTACTGAAAAACGTATGTGGAGTTTATACCGAAGTTCTTGTTTAATTGTGAAAAATCGACCAAAAATCGCCTTCCGTCGTAACTGACATTTGGACGTCGAGAATTACACACTTCGATTTTGGGTTCATATTTGTGAAACTTTTAGCTGTTTTGGACATACTTGGTGGATTTTCATCAAATAAACGGTGTTTAATCATAGATTGATGCTTCCTGCTGACAACCACAACGACATTTGTGTGCATTATTCGATCTTTCATGCTGTTGCATAGCGTTATTAAATACA